>OVAQ01002012.1:0-14609 GCA_900406345.1 Erysimum cheiri
AGGGGATAATCATCCATGGAGTATGACCAACAATGACTAGGACTTTTGTTGATAGACAAGTCATCTTTAGCAATGTTCAGCTTAGGTTTCTAACTTTGACAGTAATTAGAGGAAATCAAATTGAAAGTAATTGTGCTACTTATAGACATGTATATTGTCTTACTTTTTTTTTTAAGACATCTTTTGCACTTGTCTGTTTTGCTCCTCCTGTAAAATACGAAGGAGAAGAAGCTTATTGAACCAGTCGGTTCAAGATTTTATTTAAACTCGGTTTAACAAAACGCAAATATATACAGCGTGCGCGTGTTGCTGAGTATTTCGTGTTCATGTTCTTGGCGTGTAGCTTCGACGTGGATGCTCGTTTTAATTAGGGACGCAACACTTTGTTGAATTAATCTTAATCCGCTTGGATTTGCCCCTAATGTTGTAAAAAATTACGACCCGTACCATTCTCACAGTTCCAGTGGACTCGAAAACCAGAAAAGAAAAAAACAAAATTTAATCCATTTGCTCTTCGTTGATTCCTATTTCCGTTATCCGATTGACGGAGACGCCGAGATTTATCCTTCATCGGCGTTGTCGTCTCGCTGGATTCTCAAAGCCCTAGCTGAAGAATTTCTCAACAAGTGAAAGAGGAAATGCCGTTCTGGTGGCCACTGATCGTTCTCGCCTTTGCTTACGCGATCTGCAGATTTCTTCTTATGCTCATTCCTCCCAATGTTCCTTCCATTGACGTAGACGCATCTGATGGTATCTCTTCCTCTCTTTCTCTACTAGCTCCTAGTTTCGCCCATGGCTTTGCACGGTTGTTTCAGTACTGCGTATTCATTTCTGTATGAACAATCCTTATAACAAGCTTATTGATGTTTGATTTGGAATGAATTTTGAAACAGTGTTGGCTCATGGGAAAGATACGGAGGAGAATAGCTTCATTTATGTGAGTTCTTCGATCTCGTCGTTTTCTCATTTTCATTCCATTATTTGGTTAATTTTTTTTAGTGATATGAGATTTAAGCTGTTGATCTTATATATTCTCCTTTTGTTTTGGTTTAGGACTTAGGTATTAATAGTTCATCTCAGTATTATGAAATTGACTTTGATTTCCATATCTGTCAATTCAAGTGGTTGACTCACTATAGTTGATTTATTATGATTTAGATCAGCTGTTCTTCTGAATTAGCATACTGAATCATAAGTTCTCTGTGGCAATATAGATTCCTCCGAGAGGAAGGAGCCAACAGTCAGACAAAAAAGTTCAATGCTATGAACCTGCCACAATGAAATATCTGGGATACTTTCCTGCTCTGTCGCCCACCGAGGTTAGTAGCTGCTATCCTTGCTGTGAAGGGAATATTTTTGTTATGATTTTAAAGAAATGATGATACTTTACTCAAAGTCAAAGGCTTCTTCTCTCAAGGCGATCACCTTATCTTGAGGTATGATTTACACTTTTGTGTTTCAGGTTAAGGACCGAGTAACACTATCAAGAAAGGCTCAAAAAACATGGGCTCAAAGTAGCTTCAAGCTTAGACGGCAGTTCTTGCGGATTCTTCTGAAGTACATTATTGAACACCAAGAGCTTATATGCGAGTAAGGATTCTTTTCTGTGTTACTGAGTGATTTGTTGTACAGGTTTTTGCCTTCCATCCGTACTTTTTCTCAAATAATGCTAAGATATGTTCCTGTTATATAGAGTCTCTTCACGTGATACTGGAAAGACTATGGTAGATGCGTCCCTGGGAGAAATAATGACTACGTGTGAGAAAATTACCTGGCTTCTTTCTGAGGGCGAACGATGGTTAAAGCCTGAATCTCGGTAATTCAATCATAGCCGATATAAATATCAGTATGAATTATAGTTCTCCTTTGATTCTTACATAGAAATGACTTCAATTCAAATCTAATTTGTCCGCAGGTCTTCAGGAAGAGCTATGCTTCATAAAGTATCAAGAGTAGAGTTCCATCCCCTTGGTGTCATTGGAGCTATAGTCCCATGGAATTATCCCTTCCACAATATTTTCAATCCTATGCTGGCTGCAGTCTTCTCTGGGAATGGCATTGTTATTAAGGTAACTGCAATGTCATTTTTTCTGTTATTATAGTTCGCTGACACTTTTGATTTTATCTTTTCCAAAGCAATGCCATTCATTTGTATTCAATATTTGAATAAGCTTAGCATGTTACTGTTTATATGATGTCAATTTAGTGAGCAGTGCAACCATTGAGAGGAAGTTGATTAGTCTTCTTCAATGCATACATCTTCTTGAGATTCTTTATATGTTTTTGATTGTTGGAACACCTTTTCTGCAGGTTTCAGAACACGCTAGCTGGTCTGGATGCTTTTACTTCCGCATAATCCAGGCAGCTTTAGCTGCTGTTGGAGCACCTGAAAATCTAGTCGATGTGATAACAGGGTCTGTGTATTTATTATGCAATTTTCTTTATCATGCTGTTGTCAAATTGATTTCCTCAATTAACACATACTTTTCAGGTTTTCGGAAACCGGAGAAGCACTTGTCTCATCTGTTGATAAAATGATATTTGTTGGATCCACAGCTGTTGGCAAGATGGTACAGTCTTCAGACTTGGTTCTTCATTCTCATCAGTTCACTATAAGTTGTACTTATGCAATATGTTGCAGATAATGAGAAATGCTGCCGAGACTTTAACACCTGTCACTCTTGAGCTTGGTGGAAAAGATGCATTTATCATATGTGAAGACACAGATGTCTCACACGTAAGTGTTCTTTCTGTGTCATGGTGCTCTCTTTTGTGTGTTTTATGGTTTATTATTGGAAAAGGAGGCTCTCCTTTGATAAAAACTAATGCTCCTATTGTACAATTTAGGTTGCACAAGTGGCTGTAAGGGGCACTCTTCAGTCCAGCGGACAAAACTGTGCGGGTGCTGAAAGATTTTATGTTCACAAAGACATTTATACTGCATTCATTAGCCAAGTAACCAAGATTGTGAAGTCAGTTTCTGCTGTAAGTGTACTGTAATCCACAAAAAAATAAAAAACGGATAACAATTCGCATGGCATTTAGTTTGATCCTTAATACAGACATGAAATTCAGGCGGTCCCCAATTCCTGGTTTTCTTGTGATTTGTTTGTCATCTTTATTCCAGACTCTTCATTAGTATGTTGTAACAAGCAGAGTAGTCATTGTCTTGTCTTCAACACCCTTCAATCCAATTCCTATATTTCCTAGTATACGTAAGACATATAGGAGGTTAACTGATATTGTCATATGTCTAGTCCGATGTTCTTATTAAAATCCTTCTTGTACATCAGGGTCCTCCTCTAACTGGGAGGTATGACATGGGTGCTATATGTTTGCAAGAGCACTCTGAACACCTACAGAGCCTTGTAAATGACGCCTTAGACAAAGGAGCAGAAATTGCAGTCCGTGGCAGCTTTGGTCATCTGGGCGAAGATGCGGTTGATCAATATTTCCCTCCAACTGTTCTCATCAATGTGAACCACAACATGAAAATAATGAAAGAAGAGGTACGTAACTTTACCTTCATTGCCTCGTCTTGTTTCTGTTGCTGCATGTTGGTGCATCACACAATGCCACACGAGTTCTTAAGATATTTATCATGTTGATGCATCACACATTGCCCACATGAGATCTTAAGATATTTATTAATGTGTGGGAACCAGGCCTTTGGACCAATAATGCCGATCATGCAATTCAGCACCGATGAAGAGGTCATAAAGCTGGCGAATGATTCACGTTATGCGCTCGGCTGTGCTGTTTTCTCTGGAAGCAAGCGCCGCGCCAAACAAATCGCTTCCCAAATTCAATGCGGTGTTGCTGCAATCAATGACTTTGCATCAAACTACATGTGCCAGGTACTCATCACTGGCTTTAGTCTAGGATTTTACTTTTGCAAAAGGAGAAAAAAAAAGGTTAATCATCATTTCCGTGATTAAGAGTAAGACTTTTTCTCTTTTGATTTTGCAGTCGCTCCCGTTTGGAGGTGTAAAAGATAGTGGGTTTGGACGGTTTGCTGGCATAGAAGGTTTAAGAGCATGCTGTCTTGTAAAATCCGTGGTTGAAGATAGATTTTGGCCACTCATCAAAACGAAGATTCCAAAACCTATTCAGGCAAGTTTATTAAACAATAACAAACATTGAAAATCCTATCTGATTATCTCAACATCATAATTTAACATTTCTATGTGATGGTCATATCACAGTATCCGGTAGCAGAAAACGCATTTGAATTCCAGGAGGCACTAGTCGAAACTCTTTATGGACTCAACATTTGGGACCGGCTAAGATCCCTAATCGATGTCCTCAAGTTCCTTACGGATCAGAGCTCTAATGTTAGCAGAACTAGAAAGAGCCACTGAAGACCAGTGATAAAAAAACTTGGTGTCGACATAAAACTTTTACACTTTACACGCGTCAGCTGAGTTGCTGATATTGCAAGCTAATTTTGGTTATTAGTGAGCCTTTTGGGTTTACGTATAAGCCTCAGAGAGACTCGGTTATGCTCGGAAGGGGGATTTGTGACTTGTGAAATATTTGAAATCCACTTTTGCGTTGTCCTACAATAGGAAACTGTCATCTGGTCTCTTCAAATCTTTGATGTCTTAAGGACATTTAGTGTTTTGCAGTGCTGTTCTTTGGTAGGTAGAAACCGTATAAGGTACATAATGAACTTCTTCTAGACATTGTAAAGTGTCACCGAGTCACTGTCGACAATCTACAGACTACAATAAAGTAAACACGGATAAGGAAACGGTCAACCGGATTGAGATTGCTATTTTTGTTTGGTTTTGATACTATTTTGGTTTTGTTTCGGTTTATATTTAACCGCAAACGTAACCTTAGATGTTGGGAGATGCATCTAGATTGGACCGCCATGGAATTGGTTAGAGCTTCGATTTAGTATATTACCTAGAAAAACAGGCTTAGTGGGTTAAGCCCATTGCAGATGGTAACCCGCAATTCTATATTAATTGAATATAAGTAAAATATATAAGTTTAATATATTTACAGGTTTATGATTAATGATATCCAGAAATAATACTATTTTTTGAAAATTTAATATGACACATAAAATTATTATTATAATACATAAGAAAGTTAATATTTTAACAATAATATTATGTAAGTTTATTATTTGTCAAACTAGTTTTATTGTGTTTGGGTGGAAGTAAATTATTTTGGTAAAAAAAGAAATTTCTTTTGTTAACTTGGTAAATTTCTCTTGGCAATTCAAACTACCNGTTTATTATTTGTCAAACTAGTTTTATTGTGTTTGGGTGGAAGTAAATTATTTTGGTAAAAAAAGAAATTTATTTTGTTAACTTGGTAAATTTCTCTTGGCAATTCAAACTACCATTTAATAAGAGGTCCAATAGTAAAATAATACTAATAATAATTAATTGTCTATGGATATTGATTGAATACATAGAAACTATTCAATGCCCTTATATGGTAATGCAAGATATTCAAAATGGAGTTACTAAATTTGAAAATAAAAATTTACTAAAACTACACATATATGATGATGAGGTTCAATGACAACTTTCTCCACATTCATTACTATAAATACATAAAGAAATACGTGAAAAAAAGAAATCAATCTTCTTCTTATATACATAAAACATAGATTACCACCACTCAAAACATTTCTCACACCAAAAAAAAAAAAAATGGGTAGGAGAAAGATTAAGATGGAGGAAGTGCAAGACACAAACACGAAGCAAGTTACCTTCTCGAAACGAAGACTGGGTTTGTTCAAGAAAGCGAGTGAGCTTGCGACTCTGTGCAACGCCGAGGTTGGTATTGTTGTCTTCTCTCCAGGAAACAAACCTTATTCTTTCGGGAAACCGAATTTTGATGTGATTGCAGAACGGTTTAAGAACGAATTCGAAGATTCAGATAGCTGTGAAACATCAGGCTATAGTAGAGGTAAAAGGCCTAGACAAGAGAAGAAGATATGTAAACGCCTCAACTCGATCATCGAAGACGCTGACGCTGAGAAGAAACATGGCGAAGATCTTCACAAGTGGCTTGAATCTGCTGAAGAAGATCGGTTTAATAAGCCCATTGAGGAGCTTACTCTTGAGGAGCTCAAGGAATTTGAAGCTAAGATGAAGAACCTGCAGTGTGGGATTCAAAGTAACATTAATCATATGCAGGCTTCGTCTTCTCTCTTGTTTCTCTCTAAGGATGATTAGCAGTTTATGCAAATGTCGAATCCAAGAAACAAGACCCATTTGGAACTTTCATTTTGTATTAGCTAGTCGTTATATAATTTATATGGTAGATATGTAACAAATGGTTGGTACAAGATTATTATTGATTGTATCTTCCTCTTGATACTCGATGGGTTATAATTTTGTAACTTTCGGTTTTGTTGCAGATAATATGATTATAAAGATTTTATCTATTCAAGAACAATAGACTCTAACAAAATTTCCTACTTTTTAAAATTGTTAATGATGCAATGCAAGATACAAACTTACAATACACAATTTAAGAGTAGTAATTGTTTGTTTGTTTTTATTTACATAGATTTTGTCTATACTTTGGATTTTTCTTTTTTAGATAAAACTACATAAAATTACACATCCTATATAGATGATCAAAAAAATGAATGAATTAATTTTGTCTTTGGCTATTATACACAAAATTTCAAATCATATTTTGTTAACATCCACGATTTGAGAAATTTTTAAGAATTGTTTAAGAATTTTTAAAGAATTGTTTAAAAATCTTTTAAGAGTTTTAAAGAATTTTAAAATTTTAGATTGTTTTTGGGATTTTCAGATTCATTTTCATATTTCACCGTTGATTTTTACTTTTTCTTTTAACATTGTTGATTTTACTTTTTGTTGTCCATTATATATTTACACTACATTCATATCCATCCTTACTGGGCAGTCCAAGACTCCCTTATATGGCCCAGAAACAGGATGGTAGGAACAACCCAAAGATCCAAAACATGGTCTGAACTCTAAAAGGAGAAGAATATTAAACAAAGATTCTATTTCCTCGAGAAAGATCAAATAAAATTACAAAACAAGAAGAAACTGTAAAATAGAAAGAAAAACACCTCAAAAGAGGGTTATACAAAGAGTGAGTATGAAGAAAGATTTGGCGTGGGCCTCATTTACAGAGGAAGCAAGGAAGAGATTTTCATTTCATATCTCTCGTTTGAGTACAACACCAATGATCCCTATTGGCGATTTCGGTTGGTAATGCTCATCCGTATCCACTTCTTCGATCTCCTGTCATAACATGATTTAATTGTTAACACATGAACCAATGAAACAAACCATAAAAGCTGAAACGAGAGTGTTTTGTTGGATCGAACCTGTACTACATCCTCTCCCTTAAGGACTCTTCCAAACACTATAAGCTGATCATTCAGATCCGGGATTGGTGCCGTTGTGATCAGAAGCTCAAAATCCTTACTGGTTCCTTTGTTTTTTGGTGTCCCCAACATGAATGCCTCATGTTTTGGGCTGAATAACAGAACATAGATAGGTTTATATCTTTGAACCATTCGGATATGATAAACATTTACACTTAAAAAGTCAAAGGCAGAGCAAGCAAGTGACCTTGTGTGAAGACGACCACGGAGCTTTCCTTTAGCTGTCCATTCTTCTACAGGTATAGAGCTCGGCGAGTGACCAGCTTGTACCAAGTAGTTTTTTATAACCCGATGAAATGGCATTCCCTTGAAGTGATCTTTTTGACTGCAACAATACTAAATGAATAACTTGTACTATCATATTAAGCTACAATAGGGTAGATAGTGATTCAGGCCTTTTCTCTTTTATGAGGTTTCATGTTCCAAACACAATCTCCAAGAAGAGTACAACGGGACTAATTAAAATCAATCAATGAAGTTACTAGAATCCCATCAAGCTAGAAGTAACACTCATACTTAAGAACAAATCATGGCTGGGTTGATCAAATCCCTATACTTTTCTTTTTCTATCTAGCTTTAAAGATAACAGACGAATTCTGATACTAACCATAGATCTAGAAACTTGTCCACAACTTCAGGGGAAGCTTCTTTGAAGAGTTCGACAGTT
Source organism: Erysimum cheiri (assembly GCA_900406345.1). Taxonomy (NCBI): domain Eukaryota; kingdom Viridiplantae; phylum Streptophyta; class Magnoliopsida; order Brassicales; family Brassicaceae; genus Erysimum; species Erysimum cheiri. The sequence continues at coordinate 8,067 of OVAQ01002012.1, forward strand.
ATAAGTCCTTTTGATGTGTTTATATCCTACATGATATCAGAAAAAAGAAGCAAGATATCATTGAAATGGATATCCAGATATGAGTCACATGACATTTTACTTTCAAATACTGATGAACAGATCATAATACAGTACCATGACGAGATATATGAACCAAGGATAAAACAAGAATCTTTAGCTCCGCGTAAAGAGGGAGATTAACTTACAGCATAACCAGGAAGGTCATAACTNCACATTTTACTTTCAAATACTGATGAACAGATCATAATACCATGACGAGATATATGAACCAAGGATAAAACAAGAATCTTTAGCTCCGCGTAGAGAGGGAGATTAACTTACAGCATAACCAGGAAGGTCATAACTCTTTTGCTCCGATGCAGCATTTGTGTCCTGAAGCAGAAAGCAAAGCAGATCACATATGTAAATATCCTAAACTCTAAACTTAGGTGCTCGGAAAACCGCTCAAAAGAGTACCTCAAATCTCTGACTCTGAGTTTCATGTTCAATTGTATTTCTTGACCTGGGAGATAACCAATAATATCCTTTTAAGTTTATAGATAGTAATAATTCTAGCTATAAGCAGCAAATAGTAAGTAGCAGAAGTAATTAAAAGATGGAAAGAAACCTTTGGGACCAATGGCGATAAGTTGTGACCAAGGATAGTATGACTACAGCAACTACAAGATTACAGACGATAATTGTGGAAATACTGATGCGACTTGGAGTCTTCTTCTTCTTGCTTTGATTTAGAAGAGCCTGAGGTTTAATTCTCGCCATTGCACCTTATTTCGTAGCAAAGGACGAATACAACTTATCTCTGCTAAGTGCTAACCATATATCAGCGGTAAGTGACAAGCAATCCAGAAAACAAGAGTAACAAAAAAACTTCAAATTTGTAAGTATAATTCAATTTCAAGTTAATCAAAACTGCATAAAGACAGATTAGGTAGTTCCCAACTAAAGAAACTACGTATTGACCGATTCAGAATCTAAGAAAATTGTTCTGAAAATCAAATATCACAAGGGTTCCTCTCTCGTTCTTAGCTTCACCAGTAACTTCCAAAAGACCAGATCCACTACTTTTCCAAATCGAAATAAATTTAACAAAAAAAACATATAAATTTCGGAGCAGCTAATTAATGTTCCAATCAGATAACAGAACGGATCTTTCTAATTAAATCCCAAGACTTGAAAGTACAATCATATAAATTCCAAGGACCTTGATTGCTCGAATAAATAGAAATTTGGAGATTAAAAGAAAAAACGCACCTGGAAGTTAGAAGAAAGAAGAGCTATACGAGAGAGAGGTCGTGGAGATTGGTCGTTTCGTCGATGGAAACTGGTTTGAATTCTCTTCTCCTTCTCTTTTTACAGAGACGCTTCAGATCAGCCCGCGTGTTATCCGACGGCTACGAGTCCACCTCACCCAGGATGGATCGACGAAAATTCTATTATACCAAAACAAATAAAAACAAAAAAAGTCGATAGTTTTGAAATCCGTAATTGGAAGTCAGTTCGGTCTGGTTTTCTCACCTGGTTATTAAAACGGTGATAATTTGACCCAGAAAAAGAGGATTCCCTTTTGCACAAAAAAAAAAAAGAAAAAAAAAGAGGATTCCCATGACCAAACAAAAAAAAAACATTTGCTGTGGTTTTAGTCGTTATCGTTAATCCAACGCTCTACGCTCTAATTGTTGTCACCGTTCGATCCTTAGCTGCATCATTTTTATTTTATTGCACATACAAAACTGTAAAATAATAAATGCATTCGTCAAAGTCAAATCTTCTAGTTAAAACTTGAAAGGATCAAAAAGCACAGGCAAGATCACTTGAAAACCAGGTCACAATCAATTGTTCGGTTTTGTGACTTTTGTCTGATCAAATAGCCACTTTAATTGATCGGTTTAGATATAGCCTACTACCATCTTGTGTTAACCTGAAACAGCCAGTTAATAACATCTTTTAATTTGTTGCACACCACCGCCTCTTTCTAATCGGTCTCTGTTGATTGGTAGCACTGGCTTTAGCTCTTGGTTCCATTCGAGATTCGAATGTGGCTTCTACCATCCTCGCCAATTTGGTTTCCTTGAACCTCTCTCTCCGTTTCTCCATCTTCTTCATACTCTCTTGTATTCGTTCATCGTCTATTTCAACAACTTTCCCGTTTGCTTCTTCTATGATCTCACCTTCTTCTTTGTCATTTAAATCTCGAATCTGCACAGCTTTCTCTTCGCTTTTGCAGATTAACTTTCCTGATTTCCGACGATCTTGTTGCTCTATTGTGTCTTCGCCATTAACGAATCTTCTTTTCGATTGGTTCAAGAGCTGAAACACACACAACAACAACAAAAAAAGATCACATGAGAAGGGTCTTGTTCTTCATTTTTACACTAAATAATGTTTAGTTATACAGATCAGAGCAAAAAAAGAAATCAAGAATATAAGACAGACCACATAGAACAGTCAGAAATAACATATCGAAAGCGCTTATACTTGCAATATTTAGGTTTAAAAGAATGTGTATTTGGTTTCCCCATCTTTACCTTCCCTCGCCTACCAGTTAAGTTGACTGGATCCTGCNAGAATATAAGACAGACCACATAGAACAGTCAGAAATAACATAACGAAAAACCAAGCATATATGAGCGGAATTTTAACTGGAAGGACAGTGAAAACTAGTTTAATCTGGAAAACCTAAAAAGCGCTTATACTTGCTCTATGTAGGTTTAAAAGCATGTGTATTTGGTTTCCCAATCTTTACCTTCCCTCGCCTACCAGTTAAGTCAACTGTATCCTGACACTTGATGAAAGCATGCCCATTTCCTCTCAGTTTCTTGGATCTCTGATGTCTTTCATCAATTTCATGAATATGGTTCTTACAATATCCAGACCTTTGTTTGGTCGCCATTCCATTACGTGTTGGTATTCCTATATCGCGGACTAATATCTCATCAGTATATGATGGATGCTCAGAATGAGTAACTTCTATCATTGAACCTTGAATGTCATCCGCCAACATATATCTCCCTCTATCAGGACGAACCCAATCATCATCATACTTTACTCTATCTTTTCTGCTTGCATTATTGCTACAACCACGATTCTGCGTCCAACCATCTCTCAGTGCAGCCTTATGAAACTGATTATTCTGGCTGTCATATGCACCAGCTGTTCTAAAGTCTCCGGTATCATCTCTCCGGAAATCACCTTTTGCTTCTTTTGTATACCAAGAATCTCTCAAAGATAAAGAAGGTGAGGGCCAACCATCTTGGGTTCTATACTTATAACCATCTTTCTCTGAGACAAATCTATCAAGATGCCAATCATGAGTGTAATGGTGTCTTTTCTCTATTTCAGTGAATTCCTCACTTCTTTTAAATTCTTGATATTCTCTTCTTTCAACTTCAGCAAAAGTACGCATCTCCCTGTAAGGCAGCTCAAATGGAATTCTACTTTCTGCCATGTGACATCCATCTTCATATCTATGGCGATGCAAATTATAATCGTAAACACCCCTTCTTCTGCAGTGAAGATCATTTTCGAGACTCTGTTTGAGGTTATCTATTCCATGTGCAGAAGAGTACTCTGACCGGTACCTATAGTCCATGTCAGTAATTGGTGTACAGTCCTCATAATAAGGTTCCCTTAGCCAATCATACCCATTTCTTTCTTTGTTGTTTTCATAGGCTCGGACATGGCTTTTTTCATGACCATATTTTCTTTCACAATGATGCCAACCATATCGATCATCCTCTTCTTTAAAACTTGATCTAGGATTTCTCTGATTGAGATTGAGGGATGAACGTGGGGTATACTCTTTAGGACGCGCTTCATACTTGGAACAATTAGAATGATCAAAACCTCGACCCAGTGATGATTCTTTGTTGTTCCACCAACCAAACATGTGTTCTCTAAGCCGAGCACGATCAACAGATGAATACAATCTACCATGACGGTTTTCTCTATAGTAAAGAACGCCTTTACCTTTACCTTCACTTTCATCTCTTTCTAATGTACTAAGTGGTCTGTCCTCCCAGTTTTTGTTTGAATCACGATACAAACTATCATGTCGAGAACTAATTTTCTTGCCACAACCAGGATCTGGCGATGCATCCTTAACATAGCCATGTACAGCATAGCCAGCTCTCCCACAGTGCCTTTTGTTTGAGTCTTCGTGAGATCTTCTGTGTCTGGAATGCTTTGTACCACTCATTTCCCCACTTTTGATACTAATTGCTTCATATTCTGCAAGTCTAGCTCGTTGTGGTGGGGTGCTGACTTCACGTTGCTCATCAGTAGCACTGTCTTTTAATGACTCTGTTTCATAATCATCAGATTCCTCATGTTTACCAACAGAACATGAAGAGGTAGGGCTCAAACGTACGCGATCTCCAAGAGATGATATGCTCTCCACTAAGGATGGGTCCGCCTCATCAGAATTGTAAAAACTATCTTCTTTCTCCTCCTCAGTCATTTCCTTATCACAAGGAGTTACAACTTCCCTAATGTAGCAGTTCTCTGTTGGAGGTTTCTGGCCACTGAAACTTCCAGTGATTTCGTCTTGACACCCCACATAAGCTTCATCTTTTGGAGAATCATCGACTGAATTCAAATCCTTTCCGTTATTTGAATGCGAATCCTCACTTTTAAATGCTTCATTTGATGGTGTGCACCTTGCTTTCTCAGGTGTCATGATTGATGGCTCCTCAACATCATTAGTAACTGGGATCTGGTTTCACGCATTCAATAATCAATGGAAGATAAGGGAAACGAACACTAAGAAAACAAGTATCATTAAATATCTGACCTGTATCACCACGTCAGGATCTGAATCACGTGGAGGACGCAAATCTGTAGAAGGTATTCGCTCAAGAGTTTCACCTTTAACCTCAATTGCTCTTCCCTTGAGTTGAATAGGCAAGTAATTAATTAAGATCAAACAAACTAGGCCATTCCCAAAAGGGTAGGAAAACAAGAAGGAAAACATGTTTACTTACCAAGGGTTTACAGTAATCTTTCCAGCTTTGCTCGTTAAGCCCAAAATTAAAGAAGTCAGTGATATCTGTACCATGATTCCTCCATGGCTTCTTCTCAAACGCATGGGAATCTACATCAAAAGGTGTCCTGAGAATAAGAGAAACATACATCATTCTACATCATATTATGATTTTCAAACACACTAAACCATTTGTTCACTTCAATCACATTAGATAAACCTAAAGACCCACATTTATTATCTAAACTAGCATATGATTATATCACCAGTGTGACTAACCTGGACCACGGGTTTGAGAAACTATATGCATATTGAGACATTCCTAAAGACGGATCGATGGAAGCATTAATAGCTGAAGCGTATCGAGTCCACCGTCTCTGAAACGAGCAAGTATTGGATGCTTGGACGGCAGCGTGTTCGGCGTTATTGGCACAAGCAGCAAGAAAGGCTTTAGAATCGTCGTCTTTCAGAACTATTTTCAAATCATCGTCACTATCACTGTCATTATATTCCGATTCTTCAGCACAAGCGTCGTCACACGGGCTCGAATCCTTAGCAACCACATCGAATTTCTTGATTTCACCTTCCGAATCAGCCTTTACTATCCCTTCAAAACCCCTATCGTTGCCGGCACACTCCGATTCTTCGCACGATTTTACAAATCCTACATCACCGGGGAAAGCATCACTCACCTCAACCTTGTCATCAACGTACAACTCACCAAAATCGTCATCAACAGAATCCATTAAAAAAAAAAAAAGACTCAGATGAACAAATCCAAATTTCACAGTTGCATAAACCCCAAATAGATTTGGGAGTGACAAATGACGCCTTAAACCCTAACACGGTTAATTCATAGTAGTTTTTTCTTTGGGCAATTCTATGAAATATAACCATTTTTGTTTTTAGGACAAAAATATCATNATAGATTTGGGAGTGACAAATGACGCCTTAAACCCTAACACGATTAATTCATAGTAGTTTTTTCTTTTTAGTTTAACAATTTGTTTTTTATGCTTGTGCTTAGCCGTGGGCACACAAATGTGAGATTCTTTTAATAATGATGATTGAAAATAGATTTTTACAATTTAAAGTAAAAAATTCAGCAAATGTGAAAATTNCCTAAATTGCAAAATAATCAACCCAAACCAAAGATTTAAAATTCCATACATATGAACAATAATTTGATATTAGTAGTATTTTTGGAAAGAAAACTAAAATGGTGGTGTTTTGAGGAATTCCTCTTTTCTTTTTAGTTTAACAATTTGTTTTTTATGCTTGTGCTTAGCCGTGGACATAAAATCCGAAATCCGAAAAACCGATCCGAAAAATCTGAATCCAAAACCGAATTGAATAGTCTTAAAATCCGAACGGACAATGAATTCTCCTATCCGAATAATCCGATCCGAATCCGATTCGAATCGAAATCCGAACGGTTTATCCGAAAACCCAAAAAAAGTTAGATATTCAAAAATATTAATTATAATTTTATATTCAAAACAGAGCAAATAACAAAAAATATTCGAAATAACCTAGATATCTGA
>OVAQ01002013.1:0-14608 GCA_900406345.1 Erysimum cheiri
CCAACACCAAGGAATGGATATTGCTTGAACTCTCGGTATTCTCCAAATCCCTCACTCTATCTCTGTGTGCATCTCTTCGCTTTGTGGTGAATGAAGACTTCTTTTGACTAAGTGTTGGACTGATTCCAAAATTTGACTGATACATAGACTTCTTGAGAAATCTTGAGTTTTCTTGCTATAGGTACTTTACCTTTAGACTTAGTCTTGATGATCTCACCGTATAACATAAGAATTTAAAAGCATCGGTTAGGATATTATGTTTCTTCTACAAGGCAAGATTTCAGCTGAGTGTTGGTAGTATGGACTGACTTTGTAGTGGAATTGAATTAGTGTCATATTTGAGTAAGGGGACAGAGCGAAGACTGCCAAATGGTAAAGGCAAAATTGACTAAAGAGTGTAGTGTCCAAGTCAAGTTGTACTGGTTTCTTCTATTAGTAAAGATATATATCAAGGGACCTAAATTGTGATGTCAACAAGATTTAACTTATGGGCTTTCCAGTGCCTACATCTTGTTTCCCGCTTTCAGAATCAAGTCTTTCAACATCCGTTTTCTTTTGATTACTATCAAGGATACTTTTTTTTTCATCTAGACAGAAAGCACGAGCGCGTAGTTAATTTGGCTGCTTTTTTATATTTGACCTATGGGCTTTCCTTTCCAGTGCTTGTATCTTGTTATTCCTCTTTCAGAATCAATTCTTTCAATGTCCATATTCTTTAAATTACTATCAAAGATTCTTTGTTTTCGTCTAGACAGAAAGCATGAGTGTGTAAGTTTGCTGTTTATTTCTTCCAAACTGTGTAATTTGAATAGACATATTTTTTTCTTTGATAGCAGTGAAAAATAGATGAGCGATAAAGTATTCCAAAGACAAAGCTAAAGAAGCCATTGCTTTTTTCATGGCTCTTTTCGCTATTAGCCTTGTTTTCACTTAGTAGATTACATAAATCGTTTGGTGCTCCTGCTGTTTTCTCTTGTTATGCGGGCCTGCATGTATTCCTAGCACATGAAAATAATTACAAATTCTTTTTTTCTATTTGCAGGAACCAAGTTTGTTATCACGCGTAAGGATATACAATAAGTCTGTTCTTGAATGGGAAATAGCAGTTGGTTTACAATACAAGGTTGGATTCCTGATAATGATAGTTGTCGCTGATCTGCTGATGTTTTGATATGTCTTCATTGTTTCTTATCCATTTTTAGAAACTGCAACATGCTTATCCTTTATTCATATGACAGAATCTTAGTGTAATTCGGTTCTCAAAAATTTCTGTATATTGAAGCGCATTTACCCATTCTAAATATTTTATCTGCTAATTTAAATTCTTCATTCATGATTATTTATTCTAGCAAAATTTGTTTTAGTTCTATTTTTAACATCCATAAGGAAATTTTATTGTTTTAATTTTTGCTCAAACGTCTTGTACGCTGTAGTGATGGCTTCTCTTTATCAGCCAGAAGCATTTGTGAAGGTCCGCCCTCGCTGTGAAGCACCACGACGTGATATGGTTTATCCAGTGAACTACACTCCGTGTCGTTATGTTCGAATATCTTGCTTACGGGGCAATCCAATAGCCATATTTTTCATACAAGTAAGTCACAGGATTTGGAAGTATATCTGATGTACAACACATTAAATGGCTTTTCTGTAGAAAGGATGATGAGAATCCTAAGTGGGAACATAAAACAAAAGGTTGTTGCAGGCTGCCTGTGCAGGCTGCTAAAGAAATTGTAATTGAGCATTATTTTTCTTGGATGCGTTGTAGTAGAACGCTTTTAAACAGTTCTTGACATAGGAACCAATTTATTCTAAAATGTTTCTCATATTATAATAAAATAATCTTCATTAGTTGAAAACCTTGGCATGATATCTGGACATGAAGAACTTAATTTATATGATGCTGACCATAAATATTTCAACATATAAAATTATTTTATTGCTTTGGAGGCTGAACCCAGAGTATTTCTCTTGGCCTTTTGCAAGTCAAGTTTCGCTGTTGTTGTTTCCTTAGTGAATGTTTACAGGGTTAAATGCATATTTTAGGCTTTTCCATTTAGCGTTTTTTAATTACCTGTTATGCTCCATTGTTAGTTTACTATGTTTTTTCCTAAACTTCATATCTTGTTCACTCTTGTGTAGCTTATCGGGATATCAGTTCCTGGTCTTGAACCAGAGTTTCAGCCTGTTGTCGATCATCTGCTTCCACATATTCTCTTACATAAGCTAGATGCTCATGATTTGTATCTTCAGGTGCTCAACTTTCTTTCATGTAACATTTTATTTTGTATACTGTAGATTTTGCAGTTATATGCATGGTGGTTTGACACTTTCTATTTGTAGTTTCTTCAAGACATGACAAGGCGGTTGCGTACCTTCCTTCCCCAACTTGAGGTAACTAGAATCTTTCATTGACTAAGACGACATGTCACTATCTGCTGGCTTGGAAGAGGATAATACTTTTCGTATACTTTCCTACGATTCTGTTTGTTATTTCACAGGCAGACCTTTCCAACTTTCAAGATGATGTTGCCTCTAATCTCCATTTCCTTGCCATGCTTACTGGCCCCTTTTACCCAATACTTCAGTTTCTAAGCGAGAGGTTAGTGTGTCTACTACACTTGTATTTTCTTATGTCAGTGCAAATGTATATCCATGGTATAGAGATGATACCACTTAGTGTAAGATTTCTAAATGAAAGGTCTTTTTTTTCTTTTTCCTCTGACTACATCCATTGGGACTGGCTTTCCTTTATCATTCAGGCATGGTAGTCTTGTTTTCCTTGTTTTCAAACTGAGAAAGGATAACTAGTACCTTGAACTTTCTTTCCTTGGGTGGAAGTTCCAACTTGTTTTGTTAGTTTCCCTTCTCAAACGTGAAAAAATGGTTAGGAGCATTTGAAGTATGTCCTAGGATTGACTTGCCAGCTTGTTTATTTAGTAAACTTTATCTTCAAGACTCCCCAATATTGGGTGATAGTGATGTCTTTTGTCTTAACGTTCCAGAGAAATTGCAAGAACTTCGACCACCAGTGTTGTTACCATCTCTTCTAACTTTGAGGTACTTACAGGCAGTCGCAATTCTCTCTTTTATCCTTGGTACATTTGTATATGGTAAACAAGCTTAGCCTTCTCACTGTTTTTGTGAAACCTAGCATAAGTCAGCATGGATCTTTGCCTAAAGATTTATTCCCTATGTTGCTTATAACAAGTTTATTTTTAACCCTCAGCGCTTTTTTTTTTCAGTTTTATGTCAATATAAATAGGCTTGTCGTAGACTCACTAGTAGTTTTTTATGTATGTATAAAATTTGTAGTCAATTGTTTCACTGCTCACATGACATTAATAAAGCTTCAACTGAGGCATTCTATTTAGAAATATATGTAGACGTTGCATAAAGAATTTGCTTTCTCTTATTCTCCTCTCTGTAATGCCAGCCTAGAAGATCCCGTGGCCCTTCATCTGTCCCATTCTCAGCATCCAATTCAGCTGCTTTTCGGCCAGATGCCATATTTTTGCTTCTGAGAAAGGCGTTAACAGATCCCCATCTGGAAATTGTTTGTAATATGGTGATGAACTTACACTTTGGTATTTGTCTCTGCAGAAAATGTTTTGGTCTCCAAAAACTTACTTTATGTATGTCCTATATATACAGGTTTCCAAAATCCTAGAGAAGCTCAATGAATCTACATTGCAAGAAGAATCATCTGATGCTGGAGATACTTCTAAATTGGACGAGGAAACATCAAAATCGGAACCATTTTCTCCCAAAGATCAAACCGATTATTCAAGTTTGTTTGGAGAAAAGAATAGCTTGCTTGCCTCTGAATTTAACTGTTGCATTATCAATATCAATATTTTAGACACATCTGCGGTGGAGGAAGGAATTCTGCATATTCTCTTTTCTTGTGCTGCAAAGGTTAATCATGTTCTCTTTCTCTGACTCCTATAGCATCTGCTTTAAGGAGTTAACATTGGTAATTTTTTTTTGTAGCCTACACTCTGCCGTAGATTATCTGAAAACCCCTCAAACCTCTGCTTTGCCCTACCGCTCGTGCAAGCCTTATTGCCAGGTAACGGCCCGACTTCTTCTATCAATAAATTTGGAAAATAGTGTAATAATTTGACATATTATCCTACAAAAGGTTGCACAAAAAAAAAAAAAAAAAATTANACAAAAGTTGCAACTTCCTATTCTCTGTATGCACCATATCGCTTTTCCTTGAAAATATTTATATATGTGCCGAAGGCACAATATTAATACCCCAATACCCCTTCAAGAGATCTACCACTCTTTGATGCATCAAGTCTTGTTGCTCCAGTTTGTATTAAGTTTCACCGTTTTATACATGTTTCGTTTTCTTACCGGCTTTCCTTTTTTCTTGTGGGATAGTACTTCGTCCATACGGGAGCAGTTCATTTGATCACATAAGTGATTTTTCATTATGGGGGCAAGCTTCTGTTCAGCAGGCTTTATCACAGGTTGCCTTATGATCTCGGTGTCTTTATTTGTTTTTTGATTTCCTGACTGATTTTAAATTCCATCCGGATTCATTCTGATTATTTGAATCGTTTTGGTTACAGATTGTTCTGATGGCATCTTCACCATCATACCATCCGCTACTTAACGCTTGTGCTGGCTATCTGTCATCTTTTTCGCAATCTCATGTTAGTTCATTATCTCCTACATACAGATTTTAATTTTACCACATAGTTACTGCTGTAGTGTTTCTGTAACCTGTAAAAAAGCATCCTTATCACTACATTTTTTTCTAGCATTTACTTCCTGGTGACATGTTGCGGTTGCATTGAAGTATGTTTACAGTAAATTGATGCACGTATACAGAGTAAACCTTTTTAGCTAGCAATAGAGCTGTACTATCAAAGACATCTTCCTTTGCTCTATAAATGTTTTCATATGACCTCTTAAATTTTTCTAAACGTTTAGTCACGTTTAAGAAAAGTATTTTTCTAGACGTTTAGTAGTCACGTTTAAGAAAAGTATTTTTCTAAACGTTTAGTCACGTTTAAGAAAAGTTTGTTTTCTCACTGGATTCAGTAAGGTAGTAAATACCTAGAGAATCTTCTTAGCAGGCAAGCTTCCTTTAAATATCACGTAAGGGTTATTTATAATATAGTGCAGCTGCAGCATAGGCCTTGAACATGACTGATGCTTCTGTTGAATGCAAATAATCTTGTGTGTAAGAGAGCTGGTGAAAGTAGTCTTTTGAAATGTGTAATCATGGAAGTGTTGAAAATCTTATGCAGGCTAAGGCGGCATGCCTTCTAATTGATCTTTGTTCTTCCGTTTTAGCTTCTTGGACAGCACAAGTGATTGCAAAGGTTCAGATGCAGCACTTTAAATTACAGTCCATGTATATGTTCTTATTCATTATTATCATGGTGTATGTAGATGCCTTAATATGTTCTCAGACATAATTTTCTTCTGTTTCACAGGTTGATCTATGTATAGAGCTTTTAGAAGATCTTTTGGGTACAATTCAGGTTAATATACTAACTTTCCATGTATCTTAGTATTTTATTTGGCATGGGTTAGGTCTGCTATGGAATTGTTGATAATGAGTTAAGAGCACTAAAATGGTATTTGTTTTTGGAGAAAAAAGAGGCCCTAGTGGCACTAGAATTGGCAGCCTAAAACACAATAACTCTATATTCATGCATAGACACACGTCCTCATAGATCTTCATAGTGTTTCTGGGATTATCTTCTTTGAATCTGCTCTCACCCTTTTCAGTTAATGTTGGAATATAACATTACTGGCACTTTTTCAGGGTGCTCGCCAATCAATGGCTTCTGCTCGTGCTGCAATTAAATACATTGTGCTTGCTCTGTCTGGTCACATGGACAATATATTGGGGAAGTACAAGGTAGTGCACCTATTTAAGTGTTAACCTTGCATGTTGTCTTATTTTTGCTTCAAGTCCTTGTTCCCCCTTTTGAAAATTTGGAAAAGAGGAAAGTAGCAAGAATTTATCACTTATAAATTATCCCCACTAAAACATGAAATAAAATGATTTTATGTAGTCCTTTTCTTTGGTAGTGAGGTTTTGTACTATAGTCATCTTAGTCTCCCTGTCCTGCATTTTTCAGGAAGTTAAGCACAAAATTCTCTTCCTCTTTGAGATGTTGGAGCCTTTTTTGGTTCCTGCTATGTGTCCAGTAAAGGGTGGAATAATTTTCAGTGACACCACATTTACTAAGAAACAGGAGGAGAATTGTGCTATTGCCCTTGATATCATCCGTATTGCGGTGGAAAAACCAGCCGTTCTTCCTTCCCTTGAAACGGAATGGCGACATGGATCAGTGAGTCCTAGGTATGACTTGCATAAGACTTGGCACTTTTTTGTAGGTTACCAAATATTCTTTTTCCCTAAGTTAGCAGAAAATCAGTGACACGTTCAAATTTTTTTGGAGACAATTGGACTATGTTAAAGATGATATCCATATCAGTGTTTCTTATGAGCTGAAACTTTGTTTGCAGGACTGCCACTTCATTCCTCTTTTTCTTTCTCTCTATTTCTTTTCTAGATAAGTCGAGTTTGTTTTTCTATGGTGATTCATGGATAGAAAATTTACTTCATATTTGTGGAAGTTTGAAGAGGCTCTGCATATCTGTCTTCAAAATAGAAAAAGTAGAGAAGGCTACTTATTAAGTCTCTTTGAATAGATGACAGTCTAAGATCAAGTGCTGTAATCTATCATATTTTAATTTCATATTAGCAGTTCACTTGTTTTTCCATGATTTCTCTGTTTATTTATTCGGCTATGCGTTACCTATATGATCAGTAGACCATATTCTGGTACTTTTAGATAGTCGGTCGTGCTTTTGGTGGCCAGAGCTTTGCTTCCTTTTATATATCAGATTCCTAATGATTATAAGGTACACTTTGCAGTGTCCTCCTCTCCATACTTGATCCTCAGTTAGATTTACCAACTGGAATTGATCTTTGCAAGCCTGCCAGCAAAAGCATGGAGTCTGAGCCATCTTCTACATCAAAGGTTCCCGGCCAAGAAGGACCTACAAAATCTCCTAAGCAAGTTGACACTGACATTAGTACAGATGTTTCTGATTCGACAATCAAGATTGATGCTCATGACGATGTCAGACTCTTTTTTGCTCCTCAAGAACTTCGGAGTTTGTCATTGACAAACACTAATTTTAGTTGCAACGAAGCTGTCAGAGATGTAATGGCTGAAAAGAAAGATGATGACGAAAAGTTTACCTTCTCATCTCCAAGTGGGTTAGTGTTGGATTCTGACCTTGGTACCAAGTTCTTCAACCTGCAAGCTGACTCTTTTCAACTTGAGAACATTCAAGATTGTGAGATCAAGGCTTCTGAATTCAAGCGTTTGGCCCATGAGTTACAAGTGCACGATTCCATTTGTAGCGAAGGTCATGATGCTGCAGTTGATGCTTTGCTATCTGCCGCAGAGTGCTATGTGAATCCTTTTTTTCTGAAATCCGTTAGGGATGGTTCAAATACTGTAAAGGAGTTTGAGATAATGAAAGCTCAGAACCAGAAAGAGGTTAAGCCAAGGAGCGGTGCAGAGAAGAAACATGTGAACATTGAAACAATTGCTAAGCTTGAAAGACAAAGAGATGTAATCGTTTTTCAAATTCTGCTCGAGGCTGCAGGGTTAGACAAAAAATTCAAGTTGGAACTGTCAACAAAAGAAATGTACAGCTCTGCCGAAGTGTGTGATGAACATGTTATTGATCTATCTCCCAGTGATATGATATCTCTGGATGCGATCACTCTGGTTCGGCAAAACCAAGCTCTGCTATGTAATTTTCTTGTTCAGCGGCTCCTGAAGGATCAACATTCCCATCATGAGACTCTTATGCATTGCTTGGTGTTTCTCCTGCGTTCAGCTACTAAGCTATTATGTCCACCTGAAGATGTGATTCAAATCATATTACAATCAGCAGATTACCTCAATGTGATGCTAACATCTATTCATCATCATCTCAGGGAAGGAAATTATCGGTTAAAACCAGAAAAAATTGTTGTGATTCAACGCCGCTGGCTGCTGCTGCAAAAATTGGTTATTGCTTCTAGTGGAAGTGATGGCAACTCTGATTCTGCAGAAAATGTTGGTAATTGTTTTCTGCGTCAAAGTTTTATTCCATCCACAACTTGGGTGCAGAGAATATCATCACTTTCCCACTCTAGCTCGGCTGTTGTTCGTTTCTTGGGTTGGATGGCAGTGTCTCGTATCGCGAAACAGTTCATCAGTGATAGAATTTACCTTGTGTCTGATCTGCCCGAGTTAACTGGTTTATTATCAATTTTTGCGGATGAGCTCGCTGTAGTACATCAATATATTGATCCAGATACTGGTAATACGAACAAAGAATTTGCCCGTCAAAAAGAGTCAGCTTGTGAAGCTTCTGAACATAGTGATTTGCAAGTTCTATACCCGTACCTTGGTATGTTTTTTCCACAGATGAAGAAACAATTTGAAGTCTTCGGAGAAGTCATATTAGAAGCTGTCAGTTTGCAACTGAGATTGCTTTCTTCAGCAGCATTGCCTGACATCTTGTGCTGGTTTTCTGATTTGTGTTCATGGCCATTTCTTAACAAAGAGGAAGCTGGCAAGATTAATTCTGATATTTTCAAGGGTTATGTTGGGAGAAACACCAAAGCTGTAATCCTCTATGTATTGGAAAGCATTGTGAAAGCACACATGGAAGCTATGGTTCTGGAAATACCTCGAGTGGTGCAAGTGTTAGTATCACTTTGCAAGGCCTCATATTGTGATGTTGCGTTTCTCAACTCTATGCTGCTTGTGCTGAGACCGATTATTACGCATGCATTACAAAAAGCATCATCTGTGGAAAAAGTAACAGCTGATGAGACTTGTCTTGATTTTGAGACATTGTGCTTCGAGGAGCTTTTCAAATGTATCAGACAGCGGGATGATAATCAAAATACTTGCATGGGAAAAACTTCCACCATGTCTCGGACTATATTTGTTCTAGCTTCTATTTTACCAGATCTAACCTTCCAAAGCAAACGGGCCTTCTTGCAGTCTTTAATACAGTGGACTCACTTTCCTGACTTTGAGCCAACATCGTCCTTCCATGATTATCTCTGTGCTTT
Organism: Erysimum cheiri; assembly: GCA_900406345.1. Taxonomy (NCBI): domain Eukaryota; kingdom Viridiplantae; phylum Streptophyta; class Magnoliopsida; order Brassicales; family Brassicaceae; genus Erysimum; species Erysimum cheiri. Next base: position 9,122 of record OVAQ01002013.1, read on the forward strand.
TCAGGCCGTCTTAGACAGTTGCAAACTTTTCTTAATGCAGATTTTACCGGCATCTGGTTGTCTCCCTATTCAGGTTCCAGGTATTTCTAGTTCTCAAACAGTCAGTGACAAGAACCCTCTCAAAAGACCATTGTTTCTTAGGGAAATCATACTGGATTCATCCACTGTTTCCGTTAGTCAATATAATAGCAAAGATGATGCTTTTGTTTCGAACCAAAACGTTAAACTACTTTCAAGTGATGTCGAAGGGTTTACCAAGGACTTGGAGGATTTAATAGTCTGTCTCCTAGTGACAACTGAAAAATGTTGGAGTCTTCATCGTCAACTGTCTAAGAAGCTCACTAATATCTCAGCAGAATGCTTTGTGTACTTGAGATGCTTGGCTTCTGCTTTTCCTGTATCTCAGAATTGTGAAGAGGGCAATAATGAAGACCTTGATTCCAACTGGTTTTTGAGCCATTGTAAAAAAAGTCTGGAAGGACTTGCTGAAAGGATTCTTATCCTGCAAGAGAACAACTGCTGGGAAGTTGCATCGGCTATCCTTGACTGCTTGCTTGGGTCTCCTCCATGTTTCCAGCTTGACAACATCACTAATTATATATGCTCTGCCATAAGGAAGAATGTATATTCTGCTCCCAGACTTTTATTGCGTGTCCAATCTGATGAGTGGCTATCATTGTGGTTTGAAAGGGTGGCCCATGGACTCTGTGAGAGTGATGTTTCACCATTAGCTGATTTGTTTTGTGCCATGTTGGATCATGGTGAACCTGAGCAGCGACTGATAGGCCTCCAGCATTTATGTAAGCTGCTCGGAAAAGATACGGATGATGAAGTATCCGTAAAGTCTTCGATACTCCGCCATAAACCTCTTGGAATCGTTAGTTCTGTACCACAGCCAACATTGTCACTTTTGGTTGGGAGTACATGGGATTCTGTTGTTTTGAGGGCATCGTCAGATACATCAATGTCAATACGGACTTGTGCTATGGCACTCCTAGTAGATTTTATCCCTTATGCTAGCCGACAACTGCTACAATCATTTCTTTGTGCATCCGATAGTATCCTCCATGGTTTTGGAAAGGCTGGGGGATCATTGGGGGAAGGACCACTGCTGAGGCTCTCATTAGCAATTATTGCTAGCTGTTGTCTTTATTGTTCAAGTGAAGATTTGGCACTGATTCATCAAAGTATTTGGAAAAATATCGAGATTCTAGGTTCCTCAAGAACCGGTAAGTCCATCTTTTCATCCTCTCCATGCTGCTTTCCTGATGTGAATTTTCTTTGAAAGGTTTACTTTTCTTCTCTGTTTCGTGAGCAGATGGCAGACTGGAGCTAGTTGAAACAAAAGCTTGCCAACTATTGTGCAGATTTAAGAATGGAGAAGATGAAGCAAGAGAGGTACAAGTTCATGTTTGTGAAGAATGAACAGAGGCGTGGGGCCATTTCTTTCATTAACTTTTCCTGCAGAACCTGCTCTGTTAAGCAAACTGTTTTTGGTTTTTTATGCCATAGGTTCTCAAAGAGGTGGTTTCTTCTAGTTCTGAAGTTGAAGGCAATCTGGATTTTGGGTCTACACGTCAATCAATTCTTGAGGTTTGTAATGCTATCAATAGTCTGCACGTGCAATCATTAAGATAATGAACCTTTAATGTTATTTAAATAGCTTGCATATTTAGCTTTGGTGTTTCGTTTAAGTGGTCATGATCAGTTTAACTAATAAACATGTAAATGTACGTTGTACGTAATGAATGCGCAGTGATTGTCTGCTCAATAAGCATTTGACAATTATCCGCTGATGTTTTTTGTAGTAGGATACTCTTTCGTACTGTTGACAATTTACAGCATTTACAATTCACATATATCTGCTTTTTCACTTTAGTATTGAGTTATGATATATAAGGGGATAAATTCTACTACATGCACCATAGAACAGGTCAAAGAAAGAGTTAGGGTCTTGGTTTTAGTTTTTTAAAATACATTATGGGCCTATTCTTCGACCTTTTCTTCTTCATAAGTTCACCGAGATCTCAACTTTTCTAGAGTCATACTGATGTGTTAAGTTTTATATTTATATGACAGGTTCTCTCTAGTCTATCTTCTGTTGAGTCATACTTTGAGCTTCTCGCAAAGAAAGTTGATGAGGAGACTATTGTGAGTATGAATGTTTCCTTTAATACTCTCTTGATGACTGTATTCGCTGATTTGATATTTTACTTTCGAAACATTAGGAACTAGAGGAGGCTGAGATGGAATTGGATATCGTTCGGAAAGAGCATGATGTACCAGATATACTGGGTTCCAAAGAAAACCACCAACTTTCTCACGTTACATGTAATTGCTTCTCTCTTTTTATGTCCATCATACAGTTACCAGTTCGACAGACATATCTAATTGATGTACAATTCTTTTGCTCAGCCTCAAGACAGCATGATAATCGCCTTCAGCAGATCAAGGACGACATATATGCACTGTATGTGTCACTATAATCTAAATAGATTAAACTTTTAGTAAGCTCCAGAGATTCGTAACATAAAGCTCTAAGTGGAGCTACTGCAAGGATAGAAGAAAATTATTAGGACTATTGTGCTAGTAAGAGCTTTATTTATACTGGTTATTTATACTGGTTAGTGTAAGTAGAATAGCTCAAAATGTTTTGTTAGCTGGGGCTTCAAAATTCGTTGTGTATGCATTGAGGAGTTTTCTTGTGGATGCAAGTGTTATATGCTCATCATCTTGTTAATTCTGCACATTATCAGGGAAAAGGAAAAACTTCGAGAAGACTTAGTTGCCCGCAGGCAAAAGAAAATTCTTATGTGGCGTGACCGTCAAAAGTATCTAGAAGAAACAGCTTTACGAGAAGCTGAACTCCTTCAAGAATTAGACAGGTTTGTTTCTGTTCTTTACTTGTAGCTAAATGATACTAACTTTATAACTTATTGGCTAGTAACAATTACTTGATCTTTGGTTATTATTAATCAGGGAGAGGGCAGCCGAAGCAGAAAAGGAGATAGAGAGACAGCAGGCTCTAGAACTCGAAAGAGCGAAAACAAGAGATCTGCGACACCAACTGGAGATGGAAAAGGAGAGGCAAATGCAGGCAAGAATCTCCATTTTGCTTCAACCTTGTTATATGCATGATCTCATTATGTATTTATCGAATTGTTTTTTTTTCTTCACCCAGCTTCTATACCGTACGTAGTAGACACACAAATGATAAAAATTAGAATAGAACTACGCTGAGAATGTTTCTATGGTTTAACGGCTTCTTGAAAACATGCTAATTTTATGCTCGGCATACAGACGAGTCAAAATACCATTCACATTGTTTTAGTTTGTGATATAATATCACCATCTTCTTAACTGCTTTATTTCCAGAGAGAGCTTCAACGTGAATTGGAGCAGGCAGAGTCAGGAGTAAGATCATCACGGCGAGACTCATCTACCTCCCACAGTGGGTAAGTTGCTTAACTTCTTCAATTTTTCATGCATGTTCTTCCTGTTTGTATGGTAACATATAATTTCAGTTTATTCAATGAATGACCATGAAAAATCAAAACATTTGTCTGGAGTGTTGTATACTCTGCCCAAAACTTTAAGAACAGTGAGTAAGCGTAAAATTTAGAGGTTGATCTACAGATGTAATTGTCAATGAATTTTGGGTACTTGACTGATATTTCCTTTGTAGCATAGCTTCAAGTTTAATTGATGTTCTTTAACACATTTGATGGCCATACATGGAAACTGCTTTACTTCTTAAACCCATTACTTGAGTCACTTGTGAACTGAACTTAACAAACGCTAATGTTTCCCCTCCCCTGCAGTAGACATAGGGAAAGGTTTCGAGAGAGAGATAATGGACGGTCTGGAAGTGAAGGAAGCACGAGAGCGCAAGAAACAGTGAATACGCCAACAATTCTGTCTGGGTCAAGGTCATTCTCTGGCCAGCCTCCAACAATCCTCCAATCACGTGACCGCTTAGAAGACTACGAAGAAACACTTGAAGGAAGCAGAGACTCGGGAGATACAGGAAGTGTCGGGGAGCTGGAGTTAGGCTATGGTTTTGAAGGGCAGGCTGGTCAGCGAGTGAGCGGGTCAAGAGGAGGAAGCAAATCGAGACAGGTGATGGAAAGAAGAGAAAGAAGTGAAACGAGGCGTGAAGGGAAATGGGAAAGAAAACACTGAGAGATTCTTCCTAGTTGGTGTGTTTGAGAGGTTTCTCAGTGAACTGTGTATGTTGTAGTTTAAGATTTGAAATATTATCATCAATGTTTCTTATACGTTTGTTTAGTTTGTANATGCATTTGCGTCTGGTTACCGCGTCTAGCGCACCAAACGAAAAGGGCCNAACGAAGGCCTCAACAACATTATTGATTAGTTTAAGTTAAAAAAGCTCAAGCTCAAGCCCAAGCAACTATTATAGTGGTTAAGGATACCAACTGAACCAGATAAATTATATGTAAACCGAAGTAGAACCCAGTAATTGCACCGGTTTGGAAATTAACCCAATAAGTAGTTGGATTGATCGTTCGTCGAAGAGATGAGAGAATCAAAAACCTAGGAGAAACCCTAGCCGCGAACGTCAGCTTTCAATTATAAATCTCTTTAATCAAATCGAAGACTCTTGGAACCAAAGCAAGATGATTTCTAAATCTCTATTCTTTACGATGCTATTGATGTAAATACAAGAGCAATCCCACCTAGGGTTTTTTGTTCTTTCTTCGATCACAAGTTTCTTCCTTTTCTATCTAATTCCTGCAATGAAGATGATTTGCAAGATGTGCGAGTACGAATCCTTTACCGAGGAAGAAGATGGGTATTTCTACTGCAAACAATGCCTTACTAAGTCTGAAGATACTATCAAAACCGGCGACGAAGATTTGGTCGAAGACACTAGCCCTAAAGTCCGACCAAACCCAGAGCCAATCAATTCTAGTTCATTTGATTGACTCTCAGAGTCATGAATGGCGTTATAGGCCGAATCATCATCGAAGACACCAGAGAGAGACACGAAACCTAAGCATATAGGTAGGACCAAACCAATAATCATAGGAGTCACATTAAATTTCTCAATCAATGTGATGCTTTGGTTGAGAAATTTAATGTGACACCATTGATTATTGGTTGGGTCGGACCTATATGCTTACGTTTCGTGTCTTCGATGATTCGGCCTATAACGCCATTCACGACTCTGAGAATCAATCAAATGGTTGCTTCTTCTCTATTGCTTCTCTTTANGGCACCAAACCCAGAGCCAATCAATCCGATTTTCGAGGATTCGTCAACGGTTTACTGATGATGATAACTTATCAGTGCGATGCGTTGGTGGAGAAATTCAATGTCACGCCATTGATTATTTTATTGGTTTGGTCGGACCCATCTGCTTAAGCGTCGTAAATCCCAAGAATCTCACAACCTAAATGGTAAAAGAGCAGTAACGATATGGTTAAGTCTGCTTAAAAAGTCTCTGCCTTTATCCTCTTCCCTGGC
>OVAQ01002014.1:490-14607 GCA_900406345.1 Erysimum cheiri
GGAGGGGAGTAGTCATTAACTTTGCCTTTGCCTTTCTGGTGATATGGGATTCTTTTTTCCATGATGGCAGAAGTTCCTTCTAGGAGGTAAAACGTCTTGCAAAATCTTCCAAAAGGTGTAATGTTTCTTGCCAGTAAGCAAAGAAAGTCTTCCAAAAGTTTAAAAGGTTCTTCACACCTGGTGAGAAAGCTAAAAGTTAACAGGTACAGCAAGAAAAGAGACAAGAGAGTACCATTTGTGTCTAAAGTAACGTGAGAAGTGGGCTCCTGAGGTCACCTTCTTGCTTGTGTACCGATACTCTTTAGACAGTAGAAGCTTTCTTCAAGAGTGAAAAGGGTTCATCCTTGACTTCATGCTTCTGTTTTATTAGGTACATTCATCTTTCTTGAAGTGTGGATGGCCTAAATTCTTCGTGAGAGGCGTCTCCTACGTCGGACTCACCTAGAGAGACCTTTGGCTCGCCGGTGTGACCAGCCCTGGTCGGGAGAGCAAGCTTTCCGGTGAACCTTCGCTAGGGTTTTTTGAAAAACTTTCTTCTTTTAGGTTGAGAAAGTAGGTTAGATCTACTTTTTAAAAAAGAATTAGCTTCTTTTAGGTGTCTCGAAAATCGTGTCTGGGAGAGAAATCTTCCTTCTGACTTTTTTTTTTTATAGCCCTTGTAGCTAATTAACAAAAATAAAATATGCTTGAAGTGAGCGATGACTCTCCTTGATATGATAGACCCCACATGCCCACATCAAACATCTTTAATCAAATTTTTTTATAAAGCACATTGGATGAGTTTCTTAATCTCCATGTTTAAGGCACTTGAATTAAGAAATCAGTTAATTTTATATTTTTATATTAGAATATTATTTTTCACTCTTATATAAGTAATTTGATCAATGAAAAAATAAATAGAAGAATATGAAAAATCAAATTAAAAAAAAAAAGCAATATAGAAATTGAAAACATCACTTAAAATGAAATAAAAAAATCTTTAAAACATCATATGAAGTAAAATACAACTACAAAAATGTTATTTTATTATTTTTTTGCAGATTTTTCATCATCTATTCTTGACAGTTTTATTTCAAGTTATTAAAAAAGAATTAGTAATTAGGAATTTAAACAAGTTTGCACAAAAGTGATAAAATCATTTAGAACACAAATATGGTGGTTTTCTAAAATCTTCTGACGCTTAAATCATATCTATAATTATTTATAGTTAGGTGAATTAAAATTTTAGTAGATTATCTTTATATAATATATCATACTCTCTTTTGTATACAGATACGTATATGTGCATGATACAATTTTTGTTATTTTTTTATCATATAATTGCTATGAGATATTTTGTTAACTATAACATATCATTTTATATTTTAAGAAAATTTAATTTATAATACAAAAATAAAATATTTACTATTCATAATTTTTAATTACAATTAATAAATTTACAGTAAATATTCTAAACCCTTAAAATCTACAGCTACAATTAACACATCTACAATCTAAATTATACAGCTTTAAAATCTACATCTACAACCAAACTAATCACTCCTTTAATGATAAAACTTTGAATATTTACCACAAAATTGAAAGTCATTTCCAAATGGCCGGATCTTTAATAACTTTCCGAATCTTGAATTGATAATAAACTAATAGTGGTGATTTTGTTTGTTCGATCTAGAGACGTGTTAAATATTTTTGGGTGTTATTTGATGAGACTGATCATTAAGTAGACCATCTTTCCAACAATCTCTATTAATTTTGATTTTGATCTTGTTAATATTATAATAATATCTTGTGACTATTGGGCCAGAAGTCTATCCCTATCCTCCGCTGCCTGAGATTCGGCGCCTCTCTGCCGTCTGAGGCGTTTGCCGGCGGTGTGAGAGGGCTATGTTTCCTTTCATTTCTTTAGATTTCTAGTTGTAGCAGTAGAGTAACTCGTTTCTCTTCCTCTCCGGCTGCGTCAAGACGCTACGGAGAGAGATCTCGACTCGTATTCCTCTTCGGGAGACTATGGTGGTTCGGAGCTGCTCCGTGCAGCTCTCTATGTAGCTTCAGGGGGTCGAATCTGGGAATCTGGGTCGTGCCCTCTTGCTACCCCTACCATTTCTGCCGGAGATCCTAGATGGCCGGAGGTAAGGGGTTGAGTCGGGTCTTAGAGTCGATCGTTTGTTGGGGAGGATTTATGTGTTCGCCGGTGGCCGAGATCTGAGGACGCCCTTAAAGCCGGCTTTCATGAGAGCTTCCTCGACTCTCTGGTTTCAGTCCGACTAAGGAGCGCGACAACAAGACAGTTGCGATGTGGCCAATTCGTAAAAGCACCGTGAGGTGAAGGTATGCTAATCCATGCTCCAATCTCCGATCTATAGGTGATTAGTATTCTGGGTTTGCTTGGTTAGTTCGGAGAAGTCTCGGATCATACTGCTTTTGCTTCGCGTCTCTTGGTCGGGTCAGTCGGATGTATTGTCCGTGTTAGGTTTAAGACCGGAACAACAAAAGCCGGAGAAACCAAGCTTTTCTGATGATGCACCTCTGGGTGTTGATGCTATTAGGACACGTTCTACACGCCGATCATGAGAGTCTAATAGTTTGGAATTGCTTTGTACTTCAGTTTAAGATTTGGTTTCCTCTGAGTTAGTAGTTGTTTTCGTGTCATAGGGGTCAATTTAGGTTGTTTAAGAGATGATTTCATTCCGAGTTGTGGGGTGATATATATCTCGTTGTGGTTAAAAAATGCAATGGTTCTCGGTTAGGTAGCGTTGGATCCGCCTAGTGTTTCAGGGTGATACTAGATCGACCCATTGCATTTGGTCCAAGTCTATTGAGGTGAATATAATGTACCTTTGATTTGGTTAAATTGAAATGAGATGTTGAGCCAAAAAAAAAAAAAAAAAGTCTATCCCTATCATATAGTATTGTTTTCTAATATCAATTATACATACGAGTTTAAAAATAAACCCAAACTTTTAGTTTTTGTCCCCTGGCTTCAAATTTTTATCCCAACCCTAGCTAGCTTTACTTAGGATGATTATAAAGAAAGTCATCTTCTCCGTACGTAACGCAACTTACAAAACTACTAGATTGAAATTTGAATAATGACCTAACGGCGTCATTATTACAAACTACTAAACTATATAAAAATTGAAAAATATCATTTTAACAGAAACTCACAAATCGACAAACTGCAAACTTATGTTTTTCTTTTCACAATCAAAATTTATTTACTAAAAGTATATAAACTCCACATGTAAACTCCGTAAGTGGCGGGTAAGCTCATGTGAACCTGCGAGTATACCAAACCAGCCCATTTTGAGTCCATTAACTTTCGGTGCAAAATAATCAAATCACGGGTTGTTACCCATTTTCAATATCCCTATATAGTAAAACCCAACAATCGGATTGCATGCTTTCAAATTATGTAATACATTGTATTCCAATCAATTTATAAACTTATTAAGAATTCATCTTAAAAACAGGTCATATTAAGTAGAATGTTTTATACTTTTACATATTTTGGATTATGTTATTCTTTCAAATTTTGATGCGAAACTATTTTACAGTAATGACGATTGATAATATAATCACAAACACTTGGACATATTTGTGTATACCACACCGTTGGTATATGGACCTCCAAATTGAGTAAAAAGAGTTTTGAAACTTTAACGCCCAATGGGCTTTTGGAAATTTTCACTTTTCGCATTACAAATCAAACATAAATTATCTTGTCTTATGCGACTTCTCGAAAATAATATAACTAAAATAAGATCGACAAAAAAATAAAAAAATAAGATAATTATCATGTCTCTCATGCGACTTCTTGAAAATAAAATAATTATCATTTCTCCAACGTGATTTATGTAAATATTTGTGAGAGTGAGAGGCATGAATGTGATGAATCAACCACTCTTCTTGTACATCCGCAAACATCACTTTCATTAAACCTAAATCAATCTCTCTGCAAATATCAAAAAAATCAAATTCGTTGAAGAAACAAAGATGTCAGAATACTTGGTAACTGGAGGAACTGGTTTCATTGCTTCTTACATCATCAAATCACTTCTCGAACTCGGACACACCGTTCGAACCACTGTCCGAAACCCTCGTAATATTCTCAATTTCTCTCACACAAAACCTTCAAATTTCCCAACCTTTAATTTCTTGGTTTTGATTTGATTTGATTTGTGTTGAAGGTGATGAAGAAAAGGTTGGATTTTTATGGGAATTTGAAGGAGCGAAACAGAGGCTAAAGATTCTCCAAGCTGATCTAATGGTAGAAGGAAGTTTTGACGAAGCAGCGAATGGTGTAGATGGAGTATTCCACACAGCTTCTCCTGTTCTTGTTCCACAGGATCATAACGTTCAAGAGACTTTGGTTGATCCAATTATAAAAGGAACAACCAATGTGATGAACTCTTGTGCAAAGGCTAAAGCCACTCTCAAAAGAATTGTTCTTACAGCTTCTTGCTCTTCGATACGGTACCGTTTCGATGCTACTGAAGCTTCTCCTCTCAATGAGTCTCATTGGAGTGATCCTGAATATTGCAAACGCTTCAATGTGAGAAAACACGTCTTATCTTTAGTCTGCTTGATATTGATATGTCTTGTGATTTTGGTGAATTTGATGAACTCGTTATTTGAAGTCAACTAGGACAATTTTGATGTAAAGAATCTTTCATTGGTTTTGATTGATGCATAGCTTTGGTATGCATATGCAAAGACTCTAGGGGAGAAAGAGGCTTGGAGGATAGCTGAAGAGAAAGGATTAGACTTGGTGGTTGTGAATCCTTCTTTTGTGGTTGGTCCATTGCTTGGACCAAAACCAACAAGTACTCTTCTTTTTATCCTTGCCATTGTCAAAGGTCTTGCTGGAGAGTACCCGAATTTAACGGTCGGGTTTGTGCACATAGACGATGTTGTTGCTGCACATGTTTTAGCAATGGAAGAGCCTAAAGCATCAGGGAGAATCATATGTTCGAGTTCGGTTGCTCACTGGTCTGAGATCATTGAGTTGATGAGAAACAAGTATCCCAATTACCCATTTGAGAACAAGTAAATATCACTCTCATTAGATTCATTCACTCATAGCCGATATCATTTGGTTTGGTTGGTTGGTTGATTGATTCTTTTGTGTGTGTTTGTTTTTTCAGGTGTAGTAACAAAGAAGGTGACAATAATCCACATAATATGGACACAAGGAAGATACATGAGTTGGGATTTGGATCTTTCAAGTCACTCCCTGAGATGTTTGATGACTGCATTATCAGTTTTCAGAAGAAGGGTCTGCTCTAAATAAATATGCATTTATATAAATCTTATTGTCGATTTCAATGGACTGGATTCTGAACCTCTTTTAATGTCTGGCTTTAGTATAAATTCAATAAGATGGTTGTGAATCTTTGATCAATCACTTGTTCAAATATTGTTAGTTTTTAAGCATTAGCAAATAATCCAAGTAGTGGCTTTCAATTGTACCATGCGATATCTTGCTTCAAGTGGACAGTTAAAAATCAAGCAATAAACAATGAAATGGCTCAAAAACCACACTGGCCATGTCTCATGTGTCAACATTAACAACTTGTGAAGCCTTAAACGAAATCCCTTACAACTCTTAACTAAATCAGGCTTTTAATCCAATGGGCCGAGGATCACCTCTCTTTTAAGCCCAAAAACCAATACACAGAAGCATCATGGCAAAAAAAACATCACAGAAAGATCTATGATACAACATCTCTCAATTTCCCAAAACATTATGTTATGAATGTGAATATTATTATAATAATATCAAGAGTTTGAAACCTTATCATCCCCAAGATCCTCTACTTCATGTGCATTTTTCGAGAGACCTCTCGTTTTTATAGTATCATCACGTGCTTGAGACATGGTGTCCGCACGTACAGAAGAAAAAGATATTACAAGAAGAGCATGTGCAACCACAAAGAAAGTAGTGGGAGAGTGATACTAATACTCCTATACAGTAATACACTCATCCTTTGACTTTTCCTCATTCCCAAACACGAACAACTTTTTTAATAATTAAATCCCCAAAATGCGATACAGCTGTTATAATATTTGGAGTTATTAATAAGAAAAACCTGACAAAACCAAACCCCTGACTTGTTGCCACTTCCGTGCACTCTCTTCTTTAATTCCCACTCTCTCCTCTTCACTACTAGTCTACTACACAACCTCTCTTCCTCAATACTATGAAATTAAAAATGTATTATAATTGATTAATCTCTAGTAAAAGGCGCGGCGAATCAGCAGAGAAACAGTGACCATACCAAATTCATGCATTTGTCATTTTCCATTAGATTCTCAGAATCGCAACACGTCAGAATCTAACGCCCAACTGGTAGGGATGAAATTGAAGAATGGACAAATAAAGGCGATAAGAACAATGAAAAAGAAATTATCAAAATTATAAAGTCTTCCATTAATATTTGTTTATCATTAACAAAAGATGAAAGTGGGATGATGTAAATAAAACATCAAACTCTTTCACTTTGGACGGCTCTTAAAAAGCACAATGAGAAAACCCAAAGTAAAAAAGAGAGATTTACACAAAACCAGAATCAGCAAAGCATCATCCAACACAATCTCATTAACACTTCCTCAATGCAAAACCCGGCTTTATATTATAAGATCTTATCTCCGGAACACACCTTTGTATGTCTTGAATACTACTAAACATTAAACTTATCATATTGAAAAAAAAAAGATAGCAATTCTCACTTTAAAACATAAGTAAAGATCCTATGAAGCTGCAAAACTTTTTAATGGGCAAGCGATGTTGAGAGGGGCAAGCTGATCAAGGAAGCCGAAATTAGAGTCAGCGAGCTCGAGCTCATCGACATCTGGAAAGTCGAAATCGGGTAGTTCGCTTGGACCATTGTCTTCAAATCCTTGAATGTCATCAAGCAAGCCGAAATCATCAAGCCGATCATCCGAAAGGAAACAATCAAAGTCTAGATCATGTTGTTCCTCTGCAAAGAAACCAAGATCAGGGATTTGTAGATCAGTAAAGTCGAAATCGAACAACAGTTCCTTGTTTCCACCAGCAGCATTTGGAGTTGGAGTAATACTCTCTTCTTTAGTATCATCAGGATTGACAGTAGTAAGAGCAGAAGCTGAAGTATCATCTTGCTCAACAGGAGCAACAGGTGAAGAACGAGAGCATTGACTCGTCTCAGATGAAGAGACAGCAGGTTTAGTCGACGCATTTCCAGAAACAGAGGACACAGAAGCAACAAGTGCATCAAACTCAATCTTCTTAACATCATAAGCATTAGCAGCTTCTTCAAGAGTATCAAAAGTACCCAACCAAGTCCTAGTTTTAGTAATTGGATGTCTAATCTCAGCAGCCCATTTACCCCATTTCCTTTGCCTAACACCAACAGGCTTCTTAGACAACAACCTAGGCCTAGCAGGAGAAGCTGATGCAGCTTTCTTACTAACAGTTTTAGTACTGTCCTGAGAAGAACTCTCAGAAGGCTGCTCAGAAGATACCATAGATGGAAAGTTAATCTCACGAACGATCCGTTTCATTTTAGGAACCTTAAACTCATCCTCATCGCTAGAGGAATCATCAGTAGCATAAGGATCATTGACAATGATACGGACTTTTCTCAAAGGTTGGGTTTCTTGAGGATGGGATGATAAAGTGTTTCTCTTGCCTTTCTTCTTCATATCGCTACTAGTTCGACTCAAAGACTGAACCATTGTTAAAACTTAAACCCACTCCTCAAAATAACCCAAGAAAACAGAAGAAGAACAAATCACTCCAAAAAGGTCAAAACTTTTATGTATCAAAACTCTCAGCGAACTATGAAAAAAGAAAATTTTTGCTGCTTTATGTGAAAACCCCCAAAGACTTCAACACCAGAACAAGTCCTGTAAATAAAAAATCAACCAATAAAATCTTTAGATCGGAAAGAGACAAAAGATGAGAGAGATTGATTTCAGAGATGAGATGAGATTGATACCTTTTGGGTCTTAAGCCCATGGAAAGAGAAGGAGTCTCAAGAACAAGCCTCTGCTTAGAGCAGAAGTGAAGAGCGTTCAAAGAAGCAGCAAGACCAGATTTCAAGAAAGATGATGGAGAAGACGAGGTAATCGGAGAAGAGATATGAATCAAAGACAAAATCACAGTCGATTCAAACCCAGCCGACATAAATCAGAGCGTTACAAACGCCTTTTTTGTTGGTGTGATTAATCCGATGAGAAAAAAACCCTAAAAACCGAAACCGTTTCACACTGTTCCTGTTCTTGGACAAGACAAAGAGAGACAACAAAAACAAAAGTGAGAAACAAGAAACTAAATAAAACCCAAAACAGCTAAAACCCAGAACCCTAGAGACACACAGAGAGATAGATAGATATATAGGTTAAGATTAGAAATCTGGGGTTGAGATTAATAGGATCCGTGACAATTTCACAGACAAAACAGTAAACAAGTGTTAACAGAGACGACGCAAATCTCAAAAAAAACACAAACAATAAACAAATCACAAAGGAAGAAGAAAATGAATTCATGGAGAAACACAGAGATTATTTTATTAAAAAAATAAATAAATTTCATCTAACCTTGTTGGTGTGTTTCTTCTTCTTCTTCTCTCTCTCTCTCTTTCTCACTTTTTTTTTCTTTCTTCCAATATAAAAGCTTTCACGCTCTTTATATTCTGATTTACATATACACACTAGTAGTATTACTGAAGATTTATTCCCTTTTTTCAATGACGGTCAAAAGTAACCATTCAAAGAAAAAAAGCAAACAAATTAGGGAAATAAAATATACAGATAATAGCCAATAAGGAAATGTAAATGGTAAAAAAAAAGGAGATTATATAACCTTTTTTTGCAAGTCATTCCTAATTTATAGCAAATTCACATTTACTGACCAACTAAAAACATTTAATTATCATTCAATGTATTGTAATAAAATCTTCCGTTTTTTACAAAAATAACAGTACAGTAGTGGTGTCCCTTTTGACTTAAATATTTTTATTTGCGTTACATATGGAAAATTTAGCGAAAAAAGAAATGCCTATTTGGGGAGACATATATAAAAAAATATTAGCTGGCAATGGTGGAAAGAAGTAGGGACAATTCTACATTAATGGCGCATGACTCTCTCTTACTCATGCTTCTATCATGGCCCGCCAAGAATCCTAGCGCGTGTACCTCACTCTCTTCCTTCCCACAAATAATTATAATTAACAAATTTTACATGATCTTTATTGTTTTGTTTTGCTAAACTGAGTAATCTTTTCTTTATGGGGTTAGAATTTTAATTTTGTTATTTTCTGTAATTTATTTGGAAAAATATCTTTTTTATATGACCATAGATGGATAAAATATCTAAATTTTATTTTTGCTTCTGTTTTTATTTATGCTTTAATTTAAAAGTTTCAATTTTGGTAATGAAAATCTTCACTGTATTTTGTAGTCAATATCTCAGCCAAAGTCGTAAGATATCTAATTTAATATATTAATTTTCACTAGATTTTTTATATTTTTAAAAATTATTAAAAAATAGTGCCACATTTAGTTTTAGATTCTGGTTTAGTGCTAACCAAGTTGTTGTAATCTACGCACAAATTCTCACATCGTCACACGTTTGGTTTCGTAACATGGTAATCACATAACGCCAGCTAAACAATTATAGTGTAAACATCATTTCATAAAAATGGTTATCTTTTCTATAATTGTACGCTGGAATTTAGGTTTATTTCAAACTTTGAATAGTTCTATTGTACGTACCAAAGGGAACGGACAACACATCCCATAATTAGATTCTCGGTTTTGTAGTGATAATTTTGACTATTTTTAGTGATTATTTTGACATTTTCTTTTCAAGCATAATTTTATATACTTGTCAAATCGAATTTTGGATATTTTATTAAGGAATAAAATTGGAGAAAACGTACGAATTGTTAATCTTTTAAAATGTAGTGAATTCATGATATCTAATAATTTTGTGGGATAAATTTTGGGGTTGTCAAAAATAATGCTTGATATCAGACTATCAGTCTTGACTTTCACTCACTATATTATTCTCAAATGTTCAGAATGGGTAATCTTTTTAGAAGTAGTGAACTGGTCGTGGAATAAAATGATAGTAAAAATAATTAATCAACAAGCTGTCAATATTTTAAGGAACAACATCATATATCTATTGGAGGTGGAACCAAAGTGCTAATTTTATATAGCATTTTTGTTAAGATTTAGCAAAGAATGTTTATGACACATGTGACACGTGTTCGAAAAAGATCCTTCCTATGTTTTGCTTCAATCTTACTAAAAGCGAGTTTTGGTATCTATCATCAATCATAACAATTAACCTTATAACAGTAATCATAAGACCTTTTTTGTAAAAGTGACAGTGAATTAAGAAATTCTCAACAAGAAAAAGAGATGATTACTAGGATTGGACACAAAGCTAATCTTTTAGTTTGTTTTGTGTTTACCACAAATGTCTAGTCGCAATTGAAAGATGAATAATACAGTGGTTTATGCCGATTTTCTTTTTTATCTTATACAACTCAACTGGTATCATAAAATTACAATTTTCTCAACATTGATTCGGTTGTATATACCAACCTCTTTTTACTAAATCATATATTAGTTTTATCAAGAAAGAGAGTTTAATTCCGTATTGCATATACAATCGGTAAAACGAGTATTCAGACGTGTGACAAAATTTAATAGGGCCATGAACACGACCCAAGTGTGGGTAATAATATTAATAGCTGACAAATAAAAGAAAAGTGTATTTTTTTTTTTTTTTTTGGGCTGAAGAAAAGTGTATCTTTAAAACATGAAAACTTTAGTAAGGGGATCTATATGTCTGGCATGTGAGATGCACGTGAGACGAAGGTATGGGTCATGGGAGCACCACGTAGGTGAAGAAGGAGCATCGGCTCTTCGCCATCTGCCAAGTTCACAGAGGCAGAAATGTCCCTTCTATTCTAATGGTCCTGCATGCTCTCTCTATCACGTGATCTTTATAAAGTACCCACAACGATATTTATTCCAAAATCCAAACTATTAATATTAATTTTATCACATGAACATGTTACCAAATGTTTTTTTTTCTTGTCACGTTACCAACTGTTCTTTTGGTGCGTGATAAGCCGTTTTAATTAAATTGTATTAGGTCAGTGCATGCATTCATGTTCCACGATTTGAATTTTGATTTTTGATCTTGGTAAATATTATGGTATTTTTTTTCTTCGGAACCATTGTTGGAACTTGGAATATTTGATGTTGATCGGTAGATGTTATGAAACACTAGAGCATCAACTCTAAATTAGTAAATTCTCATATTTTTTTCCAAATGGATTTTCATTGTATTGTATTGTATTTTTTGGTTTTTTTTTTTAAATAATATTTGTGTAACTAAATTTTTTCGTTTAATCTACCATATATTGGGTGTTCAAAAGAAAAAAAAAAAATCTACCATATATTGATTATTGACCTATACAAAATGAATGCCAGAAACAAATGTTAAAAAATAAAATTAGATATCCCAAGTCCATGTTTGAGTGGTTTGGCCCAAGAGCCGACTTTGCATAAGGATCAAATGATTAGTGTTAAACATGTAAATTTTTTATAATATTTTATTTTAGGATATAACTATAATAATTTTATATGGTATATTGGTATATGATTATGTAAATGTTGAGAACCCTTTTTAAAAAAAAAAAAAAAAAATTATGTAAATGTTGAGCACATTCTTTATCAAAAAACAAAACATATAAACATATTTTTAGCTTGCAACTGGTACGATTTATCCCATAAAAACATAAAGAAAATTTATATGGTCAGTTATCAAAATTTGGGTCAGATTTATTATATTTTTAGTTAATATAATTAGTATAAACAGAATTGCTGTATAGAAAAAAAAATATCGTACCAACAGAAATATTGTAAAAAGTAATCGCACAGTTGCACTACCGGTTTATAAACCGACGTTAGTAAAAAAAAAAAAAAAAACCGATGTTAGTAAAATGACGTTAAACATCACGTCGTTTGTTTAAGTGATACAGTAAGTATTAAAATAAAGGAAATTATGTTGACCCAACCCGAGTTGTTTCTAAACCGACTGTAATAAGTTTGCTTTGGTTATTAAAGAATTAAAAGCGGTTATTAAATTTCAAATATATATAACATTAATAGTGAAGTGATCTTGGTCTAGTGGCAAATGATAAGTCCACAGAAGACAGACACCATCACACCAGAAGATCGAGTCCCCGATTCTACAATTTAATTGTAGAAATTAGGCTAATGGGCCGGCCAGCTGTGATCCAAATGTTGACAAAAAAAAAAAATATATAACATTAATATTTTTAAAAATTTATATACTCCGAGAAGAAAAGAAGAAAAAAGGACGGTGGGCCTAGAAAGGAGGAAGAAGGCAAGTAAGTCACGCAAAGCGGTGGCGCGTGGCTCAAAGCAGCTCTGTTACTCTCTTTTTTCCCGCCATTTAGCCGCCAGCCACCTCTTTTAGGTCCCACTTTCCCGCCATTTTCTTATTTCTTCGCGCCCAAAAAAAGAAACTGTCACCCACCTAACATGTTTCATTCATCTCCTGCCACGTATTCAATCTCGCCACGTGTCTTTTGGCCTGTGCGATAACTCACTATTCACTCTGTTTCTCTCGTTTCCCAACGTCACAACCTTTACGTTGTCATCTTTTTTAATTAATTTTTGTAATACCGAATTATTTTTGTCTGATGTTAAAATATGTATTCGGTATGGTCAAAGTCTAGAGAGAAAAGCTGAAAAAGAAAACATATTTAACTGTTATTTTTTTTGGCATCAGCGGTAATTTTCAAACTTATTAGTTAAAAGAAACTGTTATAATGTCGGGTCTTTGTATCTGTAATTCGTTACAATAATACCTGAAATCAAATACTAGTGTGTAAAATAATTGTGAACACGGGAAAAATAATGTGACAGATCTAACAATAGTAACGAAGTGTGAAGTATAAAGCCGACAAGTTGAATAATAGTTTACAAAAGTTGTTGGAGAGTGGAAACTTCTTTTCCACCTCTCACCACGACTGTGTACAGTCACTCGTTCTTAGGTGAATATAAATTATTCTTAATTAACCACAATAACGACTTGCCAAAAGGAAAAGTAGTAGTATGATAAAATTATTGGTGGCTTTGAAAATAATTGATGTGTGAAGCATAATTGTATTAAAGTCGTAGGGCTTTGAATATGGGATCTTCTGGGCTGGACTTTTCATCTACTAGGCTTTTTGGAAGTAGTTAAGAGTCATAGATCTTTGCCTAACTTTTAGATTCTGTTGTCTTTACTATCGATTTTAGCATGTGTTTTGAGACAATGACATGGACCGTCAAGAGGCGACAAGTTATTAAGTTATAAATTTCTCACATATGCTTGATAATGCTACTTCATATTAAATGTGTATGGTCTATGGTTGGGTATTAAAAAACAAACCTTGAGTGGTGAAGGATGAATTATCGATCGTTACATGACATATACAAGCGATTGCATCATCCTTAGGTACAGAAACTTAATAACACATTGATATAACCGTACTAATTCTAGATATACAAAATGATGACACAACAATACAAGTTAGAACATAACTATGCACATTTAATGGTGAAACAATATAGAACTGACGAATTGGTATATGGCGCAATAAATGTTGACATTACATAATATTGTTGTCCAGTTATTAGTGGATAACAATTTTTCGAAAGTGTAGTCCGACGATCAGTAGATAGTATATTTTATGGATCCGAATCAGTTGTTGTTGGATCCAGAAACTCCAAAGTAATGATGAGTGTCCAACCATAGTGCCCCAAAGCTCAACCCAAAAGGATCTCCAAAGTAATGATGAGTGTCCAACCATAGTGCCCCAAAGCTCAACCCAAAACCCTGCTGAAATGTGTGAAACGAACCATATGACTTTTTCGAAAGTCCCAATTCTCTGCTTCGATCTTGTAGATGTCGTCAGAAAACATATATGGTCCACTGAAATATTTGGGAATTCACAAAAACTTATCCATTGTCAGTACTGCTCAGTGCTCACTTAGAGCATGATTATAGACATATGTTTGAGTATATGTGTTGTGTGAGATAT
>OVAQ01002015.1:455-14600 GCA_900406345.1 Erysimum cheiri
ACGCGGCATTCCGACAATGAAGGTGAATGGTAAATCTTCCAGATATTGGCCACTCTTCTTTCCTACAATTATTTACTGTAAAAAAAAAAAACAATCAAGTGAATTTTTAGCCTATTTTTTTAGTAAATTATAGAATTCAATTGTTGAGATATGGGAGACTTTCTATTTTTACACAAAAAACACGAAATGAAAAAAAAAAAATCCAAGGAAAACCAATTCATCAACCAACAAAATCTGAATCGAGTTGAGAGAAAACTCTCCTCTTCCTATCTTCCTTGAGTCGCAAGAAACCCTATAGGCTTGTATCTCTTATCTCTTTCGTTAATTTCCACAAATCTTGAAGATCCCATAAACACATTATCTCGAGAAACCAAATACAATATTTGAAATTTAATTTCTTGGATTTCTGAGGAATTTAAACCCATTTTGGTTAGATCCCAAGTAAATAGGTCCTTTCGTGTTCCACAAAGAACTTGTTGAAGAGCAAATTCAAACATGTAAAGCAAGAGAGACAAAAAAAAATAAGGAAGGTGAATACAAATGGACAAAGTCCAGCAACAAGCAGATTTGATCGGAAAGAAGATATCTCCGTTTGTAGCACAGCCAACAAATGTCGGAGGATTAACTGATCAGAAAACCACCGGCGATCCCCAGGCAACACAACCTCCAGCCACCTCACCTCCTTCTCCTCCATCCCCGGATAGTGGCGGCACACAATCATCACCGCCTCCGGTAACAGCTGCTCCGCCACCGCCGAATCAGCCTCCTAATGCAAGTCCACCTCCAACGCCTCCTTCTTCCCCTCCACCCTCTATAACTCCACCTCCTTCACCTCCTCAGCCTCAACCTCCGCCTCAATCCACCACCCCAACTCCCGTGGTGGTTCCTTTACCAAAGCCTCAGTCTCCTCCTCTTTCTATTCTTCCTCCTCCCACCTTAGTTATTCAGCAACCGGAGACAAGACCCAACGATGACAACGTACAACAACCAATCAACAACCCTATTTCTCCTCCGTCTCCGCCTTTTACTTCTTTTTCGCCGCCGTCTTCGGGTAGCCAAGGGTCTCCTCCATTGTCATCTTTATTACCTCCAATGGTTCCGCTAAGCCCTAACTCTCCTGGAAACCCTTCGCAGCCGTTGGACTCACCTCCGGGAGGAGGATCAAATCGTGTGCCCTCGTCTCCTCCTTCTCTGTCTGGCTCCAACAACCATTCTGGAGGCTCAAATAGTCATAATGCGAATAGCAACGGAAATGGTGGCAATGGCCTACAAAATAATTACACGGAGAAGACAATAATTGGTATTGGGATCGCAGGTGTGTTGGTCCTTGTGTTCGTCGCTGCCGTTTTCTTTGTTAGGAGGAAACAGAAGAAAGGTGCTTCTTCGCCACGGTCTAACCAGTATTTGCCACCAGCTAATGTCTCTGTAAATACAGGTAAGAATCGTAAATTGGTTCATTAAGTCATGTCCTGTTTTTGATTCTTACTCTTCTTTTATGTTCTAGATTCTTGATTTTCGTTCTTGTTCTTGATTCCTTCTTGTTGTTTCTTGATATTGTCTTCTTATTCTTGTTTTAACTTTGTTTGATATTTTTATTCTAGTTCTTGTTTTTGATTGTTTGTTCTACTACTCATTTTTTTTAATTATTGTGTTGCTTTCTTGATTCTAGTTCTTTTTCTTGATTATTGCCTTATTGGTCCTTGTAATTTTGTCCTGACCTTGTTCTTGGCGCAGAGGGATTCGTTCACTATAGGCAGAAACCTGGAAACGGCAACAACTCAGCACAGAACTCTTCACCGGATACTAACAGTCTTGGGAACCCGAAACCCGGTAGAGCAACCCCTGACTCTGCAGTAATAGGGACTTCAAAGATCCTTTTCACCTTCGAAGAGCTAAGCCAGATAACTGAAGGATTTTGCAAGAGTTTTTTGGTAGGAGAAGGCGGGTTCGGGTGTGTCTACAAGGGCATCCTTTGCGAGGGAAAGCCAGTCGCGATCAAACAGCTGAAGTCGGTCAGCGCAGAAGGATATAGAGAGTTCAAAGCTGAAGTAGAGATCATAAGTAGAGTGCATCATAGGCACTTGGTGTCTCTTGTTGGTTATTGCATCTCTGAGCAACATAGGTTCCTCATCTATGAGTTTGTCCCCAACAATACTTTGGATTACCATTTACATGGTACGTATTTCGTCTACAATATCTCTTTGTTGTTTGATAAATATATCTTCTTAATCTCTTCAAAACCATTGATCATATGTGAATTGCATTTTGGATTAGATTTTTACTAGACTTTTTAATTTGTCATCCAAGATACAACTTTATAGTTATTGATAGTACTGAGCCGAAATAGAGACCAATATACTAGTTAAACCGGTCGTTCGAGTTATATTGTTATTACAACGTCGAACCAGAACAAGTATGTGGTCAGATAATTTCTTATATGTTGTTGTCAGACAAAGACTTACCGGTTTTGGAATGGAGTAGAAGAGTCAAAATTGCAATAGGCGCAGCCAAAGGACTTGCTTATCTACATGAAGATTGTGAGTATACTCTCCGTTACATTTGTATATTTCTTAACATAATCAAGGAAAAAAATAAGTTTACGCTGATTTGGGCTTTATGAATTTCATAGGCCACCCCAAGATTATACATAGGGACATCAAATCGTCAAACATTCTGTTGGATGATGAATTCGAAGCTCAGGCAAAGTCAATAATTATTTTATTTATTTACTTGTGTTTTTAATTATTAATTAGTGGGGAGATTCGTAGAACTAATAATGATTTTTTTTTAACCGAGCGTTTGATTTGTTCCGTACAGGTTGCAGATTTCGGGCTAGCCAGACTGAACGATACTGCACAGTCCCACATATCAACCCGTGTCATGGGCACATTTGGGTACTGTTATATATTTTCCCTTTTTTTTTTTTTTTTGGTAAAGTATATTTTCCCTATTCTTCTTACAACTTTTAAAATAACCAACGTATGTCAAATAAAAAAAATAAAGATAAAAACTTTAAAAGAAGAAAAAACAAATCATACTGAAAACTTTGTAGTTTAGTGGCTTCTGTGTAAACAAGTACTTTCCCTTACATATGAGCTTTTGATCCCCATTTCCCTTTTGGTGCAATAAAAATATACATATCTCTGAATTGTTAAAGGAAATATTTCACAGTATAAAATACGTTTGTTTTTATCGAATGTTTCCAAATGGAAATTTCACGACGTATATATCACTAAAACATTTGGATGTCAAAAAGATAAAATCAACATTCATCATTTCAACCGTTACATATGAAATGCAGGTACTTAGCACCAGAATATGCGTCAAGCGGGAAACTAACGGACAGATCAGATGTGTTTTCATTTGGAGTTGTGCTTCTTGAACTCATCACTGGTCGCAAACCTGTTGATACCTCTCAACCTTTGGGTGAAGAAAGTCTCGTCGAATGGGTATATTTTTCATTTATTTATGGGTATTCTACTTAAGAGTTTCAAAATAAAATAAACGATATTTACTAACCACAAAGAAAAAAATAAATAAATAAAACTGAGGGTTAATTCTTTGTTGGTTTGGCAGGCACGCCCGCGGCTAATCGAGGCCATTGAAAAAGGTGACATCAGCGAAGTAGTGGATCCACGGCTGGAGAAGCATTACATCGAAGGTGAAGTGTATAGAATGATCGAAACAGCAGCGTCTTGCGTTAGGCACTCAGCTCTAAAACGACCTCGTATGGTCCAGGTCAGAACAAAACACACTCAATCGACCTAATGCAGTAAATAGCTGGAAAGAAAACCTTTTGACTGATCCAGAGTGTCTCCCTTTTTTGCAGGTTGTAAGAGCTCTGGACACGAGAGAAGACCTGTCGGATCTGACAAACGGAGTTAAAGTCGGTCAAAGTACGGTCTACAACTCTGGTCAATACAGTAATGAGATTCGAATTTTCAGAAGAGCCTCTGAAGATTCCTCTGATTTTGGTACTAATAGTGGCTACTACCCAAGCCAAGACTACACGACTAGCCATGAATCTGAGAGCCGAGCCTTCAACACAACTCACCGGAACCACTGAACCAATAATTAACTCAAGTTGTTGTGTTTTGTTTTTCTGGGTTCTTTGGGACCCTTTAGAAATATTGACAAGATCTTAACGAACTCAAAATCCAATACCCCAGAAGAATATATAGTTCAACATGTAAAATTTGACACCAAAAAGCTTGTGAGAAATCAAATCTCTAGCAGTAACTTGTGGCTGAAGCTAACAAAACATTTGACCTTTTTTTTGTTTTTTATATACTCTGTTTTACGGACTCTTCGTATCGATTGTCTGCAGTTATCATCATCTTGAGCAGCAAATCTCTTAGATTTTCAGATGCAATTCCGTCTTTGTTCGCCTAAAAGAAATTACAAAACTTTTTATTAGAGTTCAAGTATTTGTGATTACGTGTAGGAGCAATGACATGTGATTAAGTTACTACCTTAACATTGAGAACGGTCATGACTCTGAGATCGAGTCTGGTGAAATTGACGTCGATAATCTCAAGTCCACAAGAATCTACAGCTTCAATCAACCTCTTGAATCCATCTCTTTTATGCTCCTGCACAACCCGAATCAAGAAATCTCGCTCACCAATCTCGTGGACTTCAAGCTTCACCTGAAAGAAACCGGGGTTTGTGAGATTTTACAATTCAGATATGGATGATTTTGAAGCTCTATACTCAATAACTCGTTTTTCTTCACTTTTTTGTTGAGCTTAGAGGAAACTTTTTCAGTTTCTGGATCAGCTATTGCAGATTCTTCCTCTGCAGCGATTTCTTTGCATTCTATCTCGTTGATTCCTGTAAGCTCATCTTCAAGTTTCTTCTTCTCCGCTACCAGTTCATTGATGTAATCAATTGCGTCACCGAGAGTTCCCATTTTGTTCATCTGCATATAGGATAAAGCAATGGATAATATAAAACTAACAAAAGGGCTATTGATCACAAGAAGAGCGGTCAAGAAACCGCATTGAGTTTCAGAAGAAACCTTTGTGATATTAGGGACTACGGCTCTTAGAGCATACATGCCCAGTTTAATTCTGTCTCTTCTTTTCCTCTCTGAATGAAGGTTCTTTGATTTAAAGTTTTCCTTAGGAGGCTTCTTATTAGCTTTGGAATCGATGGTGTTTTGCACCACAACATCCTTTTCCTTGTTCATTACCAACCACGGCGCTTGTTCCTCCCTGAGAATTTCCCCACATCGAGCATTCGGGTGATTTCCGAAAAGATTCTGAGTTTCACTGGAGTGATTGGAAACGCTGGATGACCCGCCGCCTTCAAAGCTGAGATTCATACCGCTACTCGTAGATTCCTCTGCTCTAGGAATGATCCTGAATTGCAGCCTTTGTTCAGGGAATGGTTCAAAGAAGGAGTTACAACGCGATATGATCATATCAACCATGCTTTCATCAACTGGTTTCTGAAACAACCAAAAAAGAGGACAACATTTAAAAAAATTACTACCAAAACCAGTGACTATGCGAAATGCTAAGATGATTGTACCATTTTGAAGGAGAACAGCTCAACTAGACCATCACTCACAGGAACAAGAACCCGAGTGCTGAATATATCCTGCCAAAAACATAGAGATCAGAGTGTTCTTATGATCAAACAAGTAAAAAAGGGTGAAGAAAAGAGTCTTTTTTTACCTTTTTAGGTCCAGGACCTGAATTAACCAACCATTTGGGAGATTTTGACATCACTACTTCTCCATGAATCCTGTTATTGAGAAGTAAGCTTCAAATCATTTATAATAAAAAATAACTCAAAAGGGGTTTAAATGATAATTTTAAACATACCCGGGATAAAGAGGCATGAAGAGAGGAAAATGAGAAAGAGCTTCACAGGCTAGGGTTCTTATATGATGCTTTTTGTGTTCATCTCTGCATAAAGAAGCCTTCTTTTTTCTCTCAATTCCTTCTTCTACATTTTCAAGCTTAATGTTCTTATCAATATAACTACCACTGCAGCAGCATCCCACCCATTCAATAAACCTGGGAATTAAATGGAATTAAGAACAATTACGGCTGATTTAGACACCATTCAAGACAAAACCAAGAAAGGACAAAGAGGAAAATGTACTATCAAGAAGAAAGCTTGGAATTTTTGGTACTCAAGGAGATAGATGTTAAGACAAAACACCTAAGAAAACCAATTGCTATGAAACCTCAAAAACAACACGAAGCAAAAGACTTGGAAACCAAAAAAAATTAGAGCCAGAAATTATTAGGGACTAATCTCAAAATGGAAACTTTGAGACCAAAACGATTCAGGAAATAAAATCAACAACAGAGCCAAAACAGAAAAAACAAAAAAAATCCACAATCCAAAAAGCAAAAACAAAGATAAGCANTTGGATGTAGAATAGAGCCAGACATTATTAGGGACTAATCTCAAAATGGAAACTTTGAAACCAAAACGATTCAGGAAATAAAATCAACAACAGAGCCAAAACAGAAAAAACAAAAAAAAATCCACAATCCAAAAAGCAAAAACAAAGATAAGCATGAAAACTCATCTAGTATACATAAAAATGGAAGCTTGGTAGTGAAACAAACGAGTTGATAGCTGGTGATGATTCATATGAACAGCGAACAAAGAAACTCAAACCGAGAGTGTGTTGTACCTAGAAGGATCATCACCGAGTTTCCAGATAACGCACAAGTCCCAAGCCTTGGAATCGACAAAGGGTCGAAGAAACTCCTTCACCCTCTCACCACTTCTCATCATCATCATCTCTCTCACTCTCACTGTTCTGCTTCAACAATAAGGAAAGCCAAACAAAAAGCTCGAATTTTTGTGATCTCTTTTGGTCTAACTTATAAATTGAGGTAAGGAGAGAGATAGAGAGGGATGTTTGGCATATATACACAGCAGTTGCTCTGTCAAAGACAAATCATATCGGGAATATACGATCGTACAAGACAATGGTAACCAACTTCGCTTTTTGAATTAAAACCCAAAGAGAGAGAAAGAAAAGAGTGAATCGTCTGCGAGTCTGTACTCAAATCCGTGACAGAGGTGACTGTGACATCTGTAGAGAGAAGGGTGAGAGTAAGAAAAAAGAGGGTTTTTTACTCTGACTGTACGACGAAACTTATCATGTGCTCGAAAACGGCCATAAAGGGATTTGAAGCAAACAAAAGAAAACAAAGGACTGTATGGGTTTTGATAGCAACACTTAACAATATGAAATGATCAATCTTTTTTGTTTCCTTCACTTGATAAACCCCTTCCTCTGTACTATTTACTTTAAAGAAGGAACGAGCCTGAGAGAGCTTTATTACTTTCAAAAGAAAAGCTTGGACATTTGATTCTCTTTTTGGTTTTGTACTCTTGTTTCATGTGAACAAAGGTATTTGGACAATGTCTTTACACAGAAAAGAGCTTTAAGATCTTTTTCATTATTAGAGCTGTTCATGGCTATTAGTATCTAATTACAACAACCAGGTGAGAAAATGAATGATTTTTGAAAGTGTCAAACCTAAGTTTTAAAATTTTCCCGTCGTTTTAAAAAGCTTTACTTNTATCTAATTACAACAACCAGGTGAGAAAATGAATGATTTTTGAAAGTGTCAAAACTCTAAGTTTTAAAATTTTCCCGTCGTTTTAAAAAGCTTTACTTTTTTTCATCAGGCATCAATTGCAGGGTTAGCAGAATAAAATGGCGAAATATGATAATAATATTAATATATGGACAAATAAAACAAATAGAAGCCAGTTATACGTTTATACAGATATATAACACAAATATATACGCCAATACAATGTCTATTGTCATTGTCTAAGTGTTCCATAATGGAATCAAATGATCCAAATATAAGGACATTTCAATTTATGATTCACTTACTTGCATTAGTTTATTAGCATTAGCTTAATAGTAGAAGGTGATTTGGGTTCATAACCCGAATCTGACAGCGTTCTTAGACCAAGCATACAGTTCCGGTTACGAGTTACGGTTATGATGACGGCTATTATTGACATCCTTAGCCCACAGTGGATAAAGCTTGAAAACTGATAAAGCCACGGAAGGGTCGTTACCTTAACGCAGATCAAAGATCTCGAACCTAAGGTTTGAGTTCTTGTAGACGTTTGAGCAATGTTCATAAACCGGGTTTCCATCTTCTGGTTCTTTGTGCGGGTGGAATCCTGTCTCGGAGCAGCATCTCAGTACCTCCATTCCTCCCGGGTCCGTTAGCTTAAATATCCCGTAACTCCTGTAAAAAATTAGTTCGAGAGTCCATCAAGGAAATAAGTTGACTGTATAATTTATAAATGACACCATGGTAACGGGTTTAGATAGCTTTGGAAGCACATACTTAGAGCTATCGGTTGGAGCCACAACGATTGCAAAAGCCTCTGGCACCATTACCTAAAAAGGACATGATGGGAAAATAAGAACAGAATGTCTCAAACCTTGTATATATGTAATAGGACACAGCTCAGATGTGTCATTTCAGGGGAGTTTAAGAGTTCTATAAATCTATTACTCAGAAACTCGAATACCTGATACGAGTAATGTGTATGCAGATCTACTGATGACATGAAACAACCCTGAGAAGGATGAGTCTGTAAAAGACGCATAAACTCTCGTTTTAGTAAGTCGAGCCAAAGCAGATCACTAAACATCTCAAGACATGGAGGGAGAAGAGAAATATACATGAATCCATCCTACAGGATAAAGTTCTCTCTCGTTTTGTATGGAAAACACATCCACTTCATTCATAGCCTGACACTGCCAATGTTAGCAACCATTATTACATTGAACACCGCGAAATGGCCGAGAAAGTCTTTCTAAGATACTCACAGAATTAGAAGTTGATTCTTGCTTAGGTATTATCAGAGTGGTTACGTAAAAGATCCCTCTTTCCTACAGTATGATTAAAAAAGTAGTCAAGTGATTAGCATATCACAAAACTCGAATAAGGGATGAATCCTGAAGCAGAGAAGCAAAGCAACCAAGAATCATGACCATAAAAGAAGGCTTAGCCTATCAACAATAGCATCACTTGAACTCATAGATTGAGTTTCACAGCAGAACAGACAAATCTATAATATCAGGTCCACCAAAACATCTCCTCCAAGCCCCAGAAATTTTCAATCTTCCAATAACCTCTTGTAAAAGAAAGTGACTTTCTAGATATTTCCTTCACTTACTCACAACCCAGATACTCTTTTCGCCCAAAGTAATCAACTTGAATGTAAAGAAAGCAAAAAAAATCTTACAAGAAAGGCAGCGAGAGTCCCACAAGTTTCGAGGTCCTTCTCAGTGTTCTCTCTTGCAAGCTCAGTGAAATCCTCCAACAATCTTTCTGACTAAAGAAGAACAAACACAACAACATTAACTTTAATAATCAAGTCCCACCAACTCACCAAGAACTGAATTTTTTTGAAAAAGAAGAGTCTCAAATGACTTACGATATGAACATCTCTGAGTATCTTAGGTTCCGACGATTCGCCGTAATTCTGATCGGGACCGGAGAAGAGGACCCGAGAAACGTGAGACGATTTACATGTCCCACTCTCTACGCAAGAGAGCGAGGGAGATGGAGACGATAGCGTTACCATGGTGGAAGCAAAAGCATCGGCTCACTGCTCTAATGGATNTCGATGAGTGGAAAAGACGAGACAAAAATCTTGCCTAGCTCAGTGAACCGGGTCCTGATAGCCCGGTCCAGTGAAATCGGTTTGAAGGGTTTAAAAAACCGATTCGGAGAATAGAGGGTGTAATTCATATTAGACAAAGTTTTAAGGTCAATCTCAAATATGTACAAAAATATAAGAGTAGCTTTCAATAAAGATTTTAAAAGAACACGACACGTGTTGAGGTCAGTTGAGTGAGATTAGACATATAGAGAGACCGCCGCGTCTTTGTGTGTATCGATCGCCTCCACAGATCTAATCGCTAAAAGTCGTCTCTCCTCCCAAATTCAAAACGTACGTGAGTTCCAAAAACCCTAGCTTTTTCTTGTTTCATTTCGATCTACATACACTTTTATCCTCCGCAATTTCACCTGTCCTTCCGTGAATTTCTGGGGTCGAAATTGTAAGATTAGCTATGATTTTTATGATCTGTTCGTTCGATGTTGCTTTTTAACGAATCCTATTATACGTTTTAATGGATTTGTTGAGTTTCAAGATTGAAATTGTATTATCTGTCACTGTAACTCGTCTTATAAAATTGTTTCCTTTAAACGTTTCTTCTGTGTGAGAGTGAGAAATGAGGATAGCTTAAAGCTGTTTGATCGCATGTGGGGGTTTTTTTTTTAATGGTCTAATCAGATATGGAAATTGCTGTTGATGATTGCAAAATTGAATTGTTGTTAGTGTTGAACTGTTGATCACATCAAGTGTTCTTTTTTTTGTTATGGTTAATTTATAGGGTTGTTGTTAAAATGGCTGAGGCAACGTCTGCTTTGAGGAAGCCTGTGTTCACCAAGGTTAGTGAGCTGAGACCAGGAACTAATGGTCATTCACTGAACGTCAAAGTTGTCAGCACGAAGATGGTGATGCAGAGAGCTGGAGGAGGTCGTCCCATGGGTCCTCAGGCTCGTCAGATGCGGATTGCAGAGTGTTTAGTTGGAGATGAGACTGGAATCATCATCTTTACTGCAAGAAACGACCAAGGTGAGAACTCGTGCTCTTGTGCTGCATCGAATTAGTTGTGAAATTGTGAACAAATAATGCAGGAAAGTGGATTGCTATACTTAAAACATATAATCTAATAGGTAGTGTGAAAAAGCACAGTTTGTAGCTTTTATGAAATGGTTACTAGTTTGCAGAATTTGGGCATTTCTCAGGTGATTTAGAGATTTTTAACTGGTGTTATGATTCATTTTTGATCAGTTGATTTGATGAAAGAGGGCAAGATTGTGACCCTGCGCAATGCAAAGATCGACATGTACAAGGGGTCTATGAGGCTTGCAGTTGATAGATGGGGACGGGTTGAAGTTGCAGAGGAGCCCACAGACATCACTGTGAAGGATGATAACAATCTTTCGCTGATCGAGTATGAAGTTGTGAGCGTCGAAGCTTGATATGGTTCCTCCACAAAGGAAAGCAGAGCGACTCAAAAAGACTTATTTCTAGTTGGAGAAGCAGAAACCTCTCTTTGGTTTGAGTTTTGCTATCAGAGATTTGCAGGTGGGTTTGAGTCTTTATGTATTATCCGGCTTACCCCTGATTTACCAATCTTGTTATGAAAATCAGGTTGCCGTTTTTTTGTAGATTGATTCTCTATTTAAATACCTCATCGGATCTTCTCTTGTTTTAGTTTTCGTTTTCGTTTTCGTTTTTTTTCTTGGAAAAAAATATAAAGGCATACTAATCACCAATAGACAAGTTGCTCCTATGAGTTTTCTGTTAACATTGAAACAACCATCCAATTTTCATGATTAAACCATTATCCTATTAACCATTGTAGATTTTGGGTTATGACAATTGATACTTTGATAGAGTAATTCTCAAATATATGATCCATCATAGTAATCGTCAAATAGGTTGATGAATATGTATATCAACACTTTGATTTGCATTCGAGACACTAATTAGCAATGACATTTCCAATTGGTTCCAACATCTTATTGTGTTCATGAATTACCAAAATCAATGCAAAAGCAAGAATAAGATTAACGAGACTCCATGCAAGCGATCTTTTCTGCATCACCAGATGTTGGCTTCAGGGAATATAAACCTTGACATGAATTATTCTTGATGTATTCAGGAACCGGATTAAAGATAACACAATTTTCACATACTGAGCATTTTAAGCTCACAGTTTTTTATTTCATATAACAATTGTAGTTGTAATTAATATTTCCATACATAAAATATATAGATGTTATGTATGCGATGAGGATCCTCAAAGCATGTTCAAGGACACTTGGATCCGCCTTTGGAGTTTCTCATATCGCGATAGCATGGACATTCATCTTTGTTTCCAAAAGTG
This sequence comes from Erysimum cheiri, assembly GCA_900406345.1. Taxonomy (NCBI): domain Eukaryota; kingdom Viridiplantae; phylum Streptophyta; class Magnoliopsida; order Brassicales; family Brassicaceae; genus Erysimum; species Erysimum cheiri. The sequence continues at coordinate 12,436 of OVAQ01002015.1, forward strand.
CCCGAAGGAACACAATTACACTTCTCGCAGCATATGTTGCAGTATTTGAGGCACTCCTCATGTTGTGATGCCTTTGAGCATCTCACATTGCACTTTCCACCACATGCTGCTAATTCATTTAACATCCCATATAAAATCTTAGAATTTTGGACAACTAGTTTAAAATGATAAATTACCTAAAATAACTTAATTAGAATAAGTGAAGTGATCTTGGTCTAGTGACAAGTCCACAAAAGACAGACACCATCACACCAGAGATCGAGTCTCCGACCCTACAATTTGTAGGAATTAGGCTAATGGGCCGGCCAGTTGTGGCCCAAATGTTGACAAAAAAAAAANTAAACACTTACATGAATCAGCGCTTGAAAGTACAAAAAATGAAGATGTGAGGAGAAGAGAGATTATGAAGAATTGTATAACCACGAGCTTCATCTTCATTTTTGGTTAAACTATAAAACCTTTATCTTGTCTTTTTTTTCTCAATAAAGTTTGTTAGCAAACCAAAAAAGTAGTGATGGAAAATGTGGTTACAAAAAGCGGATTACTTATAGTGAGAATTTGAAGTGAAATGTTTGTTATGTACAATTTATAAATTCCTAACGATTTCTTACTTGTTATGCCGCCGATATACATATTAATTATTTTCAGTTAATTATATTCACATACAGAATAAAACCATATTCATAGACTTTTATGACTAAGTAGTATTAAAAGATTTTTTATAACCAGTATTGAAGCATTTATAAATTGTCAATTTGTTTCTTCTAACAATTTTAGAATAATTTTGAAATCCTGATGAGTATGATATAATTAATTTTGTTAATTGTTTTTACTTATTGGTAGATTTGTTCAAAAATCTTACATAAACAAGATGTATAGAAAATAAAATCTGGGATTTAATAAAAACTTTTTTATATATTTCAATCCTAATCTTAGATATTACTCTATGTTTGATTTATGATTTTTACTTTGTTCTTCTAAATTTTTTAAAAAACTAATCCAAATCAAAGTACTAAAAGGTAAGAGTAAGAGATAAGGAAAAGGTATTTTTTGGACCACTTAACTGTATGTCTTTGGTCCACATTGTTTACTTTCTATGATTAAATAATTGGTCTGACCCTGTCGAGTTTTATAAACAATAACATAATAAATATATAAATATTACATTACAACATAGATATGGACCTGAGTTAATTACCATTTATCTAATCTTTTAATGTCACCACAGTTTGCTGGGGTTCGAACACTCATATTGGATTATGGGAGAGGTTAAAGGATGTTTTAGATACAACCTGAGAAGTGGATAAAAAAAAATTATAACATAGATATTATCTTTATTAATTGTAATAGAAACTGCTCAACTCTAATATTTTCAAAATAACGGCTAGTTCATGACTGCTTTTATACTCAGGGATTTTTTTGTGGTTATATATAATACTGGCTAGATTGAAATATTTGACAAAGATCGATAAATCATGTGCGAGTTGACAAAACTCTAACTGTAACCATGTTTATTTTTACAAATGTAAACTTCAGTTGACAAAAATAGAAAAAAATACATGTGCAAAATGCACTTAGACAAATATTAGCACTTAACAGCGACGACTAAGCGATAGACATACACAGTTGTCTTTATATACCCAAAAAAGTTAGATACGTCCCATTTGCATAACTAAGAAAGAAGACATTTTGCCTCAAAAAAACAAAAAAAAGAAAGAAGACATGTTTTGCGGCTAACATGTTTTCCATCAATTTTCAAATACGGATTTTGTTTTTATTTGTTTTAAAGCGCTTTACTAGGTGGCCGCAAAACTATGCCAAACATCTGGGGGTGTGGAATTGACTTAAAAGTTAAAAACTACGAACTAAACCGGATGGAAATAGACTAACAACGAATCAGGTTATCAGTAAAAAAAAATTAAACCCATTTAAGAGGATTGGTTCAACCCTCTTAAGTTAAAATTTTGAAATAGTGGCAGTTAGTAGAGGTTTACGTTTAAAATTCGGTAGGGTTTAGTCGGTGAATTCTGATTGTTATACCGATCTAGAACTAATTTAATTCTAATCATTTTGTGAAAATTTTGGTTTTTTTGTTTGGTTTTAGATACAAGTATGATCTAGAACTAAGTTAATTCTAATCAATGTAACAATGATCTACAATATCT
>OVAQ01002016.1:2529-14599 GCA_900406345.1 Erysimum cheiri
TACTTCTTTGAATCGAAATCAAACAGAAATAAATTGACTTTTTTTTCTACTTTTTTTTTGTAATAAATATTTTTTGGAATGACAAGATCCGATGTATAGCCAATTTCTATTAAGCGGGATAACACGACTTAATTGAGTCGAATTTTGGATCTTTTATAAACCAAACAATTTTAGAATTCGTTGAAATAAACAGATAGAACGAATCCAGCCAATGTGTTTGATCTATAAGAAAATATATATCTAATTAATAATTTAATTTCTTTATTTGTACTTTTAATTTGTTTTTACTTCAAGAAAAATAAAATAAAAAACAAAACCAAAACAACGAAGGAATCTCAATACGAACCTAATAAAATATTAATTTGAACCGGAAATATTATTGTCAAACCAAGAAAACCGAACAATCTAGACTAAACCAATCAATGATCAAGTAATAGATCATAGAACCAATTGATTGTAAAGATGTTATGATAGGCCAATCACTTTTTTTGGCCTTATCCAAAATCTTTTTGTGGACAGACTCGGTCTCTGTCTTAGGCCACCAATCTCTCTGTTTCTCTGTCGAGAGAGAAATGGCAGCTTCAACAGTACCACTTCCCTGCTTCAAACTCCATCATCAACCCAACCTCTTTCATGGCTGCAACCACTCATCTAACCAAACACTCCTCAAATTCAACTTTTCACCTCCGAAACCTCTCTTGATCTCTTCACGCAGAGGCTCACAACGATTCAAAGTCTTGCCGGAGACCATCAACGTCAAATTGGAAGAGGAGGATAAGAAGGAGGAGAAGGATGCAACTTCTGATCTTGATCCTCCTGTTGCCATTAACACTAAGCTTTACTTTGGGAACTTGCCTTACAATGTTGATAGTGCAACTCTCGCTCAAATCATCCAAGATTTTGCTAACCCTGAGCTCGTTGAGGTTCTTTACAACAGAGATACAGGACAGAGTCGTGGATTCGCTTTTGTAACTATGAGTAATGTTGAAGATTGCAACACCATCATCGATAATCTCGATGGAACTGTAAGTTTTTTGAAAGCTTTACAAAACATATCAAAAAGGCAAAAACACATTTTGGTTGAACGTTTTGTTGTTTGGTCTATCTCAGGAGTATCTTGGTCGAGCTTTGAAGGTGAACTTTGCAGATAAACCAAAGCCTAACAAAGAACCTCTGTATCCAGAGACAGAGCATAAGCTGTTTGTTGGTAACTTGTCGTGGACTGTTACTTCCGAGTCATTAGCTGGAGCGTTTAGAGAGTGTGGAGATGTGGTTGGAGCTAGAGTTGTGTTTGATGGAGATACCGGACGATCAAAGGGTTATGGCTTTGTATGTTACTCTTCCAAAGCTGAAATGGATGCCGCGCTCGAATCGCTTGATGGATTTGAGCTTGAAGGTCGGGCGATTCGAGTAAACTTGGCTCAAGGGAAGAAATTTTGATATCATACAATGGTTTTTGAGTACTTTGATAATTGATACATTAGAGTTATGTTTAAAACTGAACTAATTAACTCAAAAAGATTTATAAAGTTTTTTATGTTTGATGGTGTTGGTAATAACTAAATCAGTACCAGTTCAATCTGTGAATGAATCACAGAATGGCACAAAGCAAAAACTGTTAACTTATGTGTCTTTACTAGAAACTACAACATTAGAATCAATGAAAGCATTAATCTTGTTCCTTCTCTGGATAACATGAAACCTCAAGAATATCACCTAGTGACTTCTCTGGAGACACAAGGAGGCTCTCGTAAACTGTATTCAGAATCATGCCTCGAAAGCTTGTTTACCAAACAATTAGTGGTGCCAACCATACTACCTTTGCTAGAAGCATCATTGAGAAAAAAAAGTTAACCCGTCACACAACCGTGCGACCTACCCAGAAAGGAAGACCTAACTGGGTTGCGATTCTCTATGGCACAGGGGCTCCGAAGAGACATCCTCACCGTCAATCACATACAAGGTCACACGGTCATGATACATCAACCAGGTCGTGACCATCACTGATCTCTAACGATATATAAACAACATAACCTATCTCCAATTAGTCGATGTGGGGGAGGAAGCAGCAATAAGTCACTTAACAAAGACTAATACGTCGTCGTTTTTCTTCCTCCACAATACGTTGACGTTTCCTTCCACAATACGTCGGCGTTTCCTTCCTCCACAATACGTCGTCGTTTTCCTTCTACTCAAATACGTCGTCGTTCCTTCATCAGTGAACTAATGAAGAGAGAGACTGAAACAGAACAGAGGTTTCTTCTCTGAATCTCATTTTGCTTAAACCCTAAAACCCTTTTTGGATTAGGTTTCTCTCCAATCTTATCCGCCGGTGATAAAATCTGACTTCTCATGAAAATTTAGTTTGTGAATTCCAATGATTCTCTCACGCTCTGTCTCCGTACTTCATTTGTACGGAGTCTCTTCTTCAACGCCGAAACTCTTATCCCAGAAGTTCAAAGTCTCGTTTGCTACTATCGCTTATGGTTCATCTGTTTCTTTCCGTTTGAGCTCTCTCAATCGATCTGACACGAAATGGGTTCGTGGGTTTGCGTCTACTACTGAAGCAGAAGTAGAGAAAAAGGGTAATGATACGTTTTTTGCGGACAATTCCGTTTCTTGGAAGTCTCTTGGGTTATCAGATAAAGTCTCTGTCGCTCTTCGAGATTCTGGATTCGATAGACCATCTCTTACTCAGGTGAGTTCTTAAATTTAGTTAAAATCAAATAGAGAACTTTGAGAAGCATTCATTGATTGTGAAATGATGAGTTAAAAGTTCCTGTTTTTATGAAATTTGAAGTCTTGAGAAATTGTTTGCTATGTGTGTCCAATTACTACTACTAAATTCAAAGGCAATCACTTTTCATATTTGGTTCTGAAATGTTTAATTGTGAATCTGATTCTCTACTGTTTTTACTTGGTAGGCTGTTTGCATACCGTCTATATTGTCTGGGAAAGATGTTATTGTTGCAGCAGAAACTGGTAGTGGTAAAACTCATGGATATCTTGCTCCAATAATTGATCGATTGACCAACACCGCTCTTGGTTCCGATGATACGAATGGAGAGGAAAGACCGTTTCCGCTTAAGAACCTGTCTCTTATTCTGTGTCCAAATGTGATGCTGTGTGAACAAGTGGTTCGGATGGTTAATGGTCTTCTTGGTGATGGTAATCCTCTTCTTAGAGTTGAAGCTGTTTGCGGGGCTCAGGTAACGGTTTCATGTCCCTAAGCATAAATTTAGTCTTTCTTCTACAACCATTTTTATTGATATGAGCTCTGTTCCGTTGTAAGTGTTTGAATATATCTGAATTTGGAAGTTGCTTTTTGCTTCAGGGTTGGCCAGATAGACTGCCTGATATAATTGTTTCGACACCCGCTGCTCTACTGAATAATATTGAGCCGAAAAGAAATAGGCGTCTGGAATTTCTGCGATCTGTCAAATATGTGGTATGGTTTTCTTGTTTAGAGTTTTGTTGTATTGTGTTTTGAGCACTTTTTGGAACTGCAGATCTCTTGTTGAATGTTTAGATTACTTTCAGGTCTTTGATGAAGCTGATATGCTGCTGTGTGGAAGCTTCCAGAATCAGATTATCCGTCTGATAAACATGCTGCGTTTCGATGAGAAACAAGTGTCTCGTTTGGCTACATCCAATATTGGCAAACCAGTGGAGATTGATACATCTGTACCCCAAATTGATCTAGAAAATGAGGATGATGCAGAATTCGACGATGGATCTATTTCTGAGGAAGAGGATGAAGAAGAGGAAGAGGAAGGCGAGTATCTTGATGATATAGCACAAATGCCTACTGTTGAAGCTGAAGCTGGGTCAGATACCAAAAAGGGCTGGAGAAGAGTGAGAAAGATCTATAGCCGTAGCAAGCAGTATATCTTCATTGCAGCCACACTTCCAGTTAACGGGAAGAAGACTGCCGGAGGAATTTTGAAGCATATGTTTCAAGATGCTATTTGGGTTAGCGGAAACTTTCTTCACCGAAACAGTCCCAGGTGAAAACTTCTCTCTTTCATCTTCTTTGAAGTACTGTGCATCATTCCCACATCGATCACCTCTCTAAATTGTTGATTAAGGCAAATATAGGAATGATAATAAGCTCTTGGTTTACAAGCTATTCCTTTAATGTTCGTAAGAAACTACATTGGCGATCTGCTTCTCTTAATTAATTGCATAGTATTTCTTCGGAAGCCACTCCAACTGAGATTTTGTTATTGTCTTTGCTCTGTTGCAGACTAAAGCAAAAATGGGTTGAAGTCACAATAGACTCACAGGTTGATGCTCTTATAGAGGCTGTGAAAAGCAACAACAACAACAACACAGAGAGGACGATGGTGTTTGCAAACACTGTTGAAGCAGTTGAAGCAGTGGCGGATATATTGGAGAAAGCTAGTATTCAATGTTATCGTTATCACAAGAACCACAAGCTTGATGAACGTGCTAACATATTGGCTGATTTCAGAGAAACCGGCGGTGTCTTTGTTTGCACTGATGCTGCTGCCCGTGGAGTTGATGTTCCTAATGTCTCACACGTTATTCAGGTTGCTTTTCTAATCTCAACTAACACCCTCTTCAAAGTACTCAGCTCTCTAAAACTATAGCGAAAATTCTCGGGATTTTTTGCAGGCGGATTTTGCTAGTTCTGCAGTGGACTTCCTTCACAGGATAGGTCGAACAGCTAGAGCTGGGCAATATGGAACAGTGACTAGTCTATACACGGAAGCTAACCGTGATTTAGTAGAAGCAATCCGTGAAGCAGTGAAGATGGGTCAGCCAGTGGTATAAATTCTATCAAACTCCCATGATCTCAATTCAGTTTTAGCATATTCCTTGTGGTGATTCATTCTTGTGTTGTTATATGAAATATTCAGGAAACTGCGTTCAGCAGGAAAAGAGGTTTCAGGAACAAGGTTAAGAAGAGAGGTAAATAAACCTAAGAATCCATAGATGCAAAACAATGAGAAAGATAGAGAAGCTAATTGTGTTTAATGTTTTCAGCTTTTCTGAAAGCTGAAGAAGCAGAGGAGCCTCAAGCTGTGAGATTTTAAGAAGTTCTGTTGTTTATTANCGTTATGTTGTTTATTACAATTCCATAGGCGCGTTGTTGTATATAGAAGTACCGCAAAATCGAATAATCACTATTTGTTATTTTGTTGTACCAAATTTTTTGATATGATTACGATTTCTTTTATGCCAAGCTTCTTTTAGTATTTTTCCTCCAAAGTTATAAAATAGATTTAATTGTTGCAAATGTAATCAGCCATCTGATAAATGAAATTTTGTTACTTTGACTCCCAAAATATGAATTTGATTCTAATTAACATGAAAGAGAATCGAGAATCTCAATCATGGTGCTCTCCGGAGAACTATGCTATTTCAAGTTGGTGCTTAAATGTACTTGTAGAGATTTTGAAGTGTCAAGAACATGATGGAACAGATAGTGGTGATGGTTTTATTGGTTTTATATTTATTACTCTGTTTCTTAAAACTCTGTTACACAGAGTAACAGAGCTTTGTGGAAATAGCTTTCACATACTTTTACATTATAATTGGGTTTACACATAATTAACTTCCATAACAAGCGGATAAGTTATCAGCTCACACGAATTGCTGAAATGGACACGTCATCACTCTTCCGGAGTCTACCGTCTTCTCCCGAAACCAAAGCAGAGGAAAAGCCAACTCCAACAATCTGTACGGTCACCGTTTACGGTTTCTTCTTCGAACACTTGGTCTAATCCAGATTCATAGTACTCTTTGACGCTCTCTTCTGTCAAGATCTTGGCACTACATTCAATAACGTCACAGTCTTGAGATTTGGTGCTGAATTCGAACGCTATCTCTCTGTTCATTTCAAAGGGTTTGATAAATAGCCGCCTAGAGTGAAATATAAATAGATGTTCCGTTCGAAAGTTGGAGATAAGACCTACTTCGATCTCCTTTTCAACCGGGTCTAAGTCGCCTTGACCTTTGCGACGACACACTAGTGAGGAAATACAATCTGAGGGTTTCTGGCTACAACGAATTACTACGCAAACCATAAATCCGGTGTAAGACCTGTTACGATCAAGATGAATGGTCAATGAATTTCCTTTGCTTCGTTGATCGAATTCTGCTGGCATGTCGCTTCCTGGTAAGAGCGATACTCCGTGAGGTCGTTGGATAATTGCTCTTTGTGATTGTTGGCACAATTTAAAGCAGTTGGTAAAATGGAGGTGCACTCCAGGATGGCTCAAAGGGAAAAATACGGTCTCCAGTGATTCACAGTCTCCCGCGTATAGATTTATGAGCGAACTAGGGAGCTTTGGCAATGATGTGAGTCTTCTACAGCCATCTAGATGAAGAGTAAGTAGCAAAGGAAGAGCTCTGATGTAATCAGGAATCCTTTCAATATCAGAATTGGTTAGGTCTAGTTCTATTAAACTCGGAGGGAGATGTGTTACTCCCTTGAGATTTCTGCGGCCGCTTAAACTGAGTCTATGGAGACGAGAGAAGAACCTAATTGATGGAGGCACACCTTCAACAGCTGTCCGTGATATAAACAAGTATTCCATGTTCGTTGAAATAACTGGAATATTTCTCAATCTTAAGCATCCATTCATACTGACCCATATAAGAGATGCCAAATTCATGTGAGCTGGAATGACTTGTNGTTCGCCACCAATGCATGTAAATTTTGAAGATACGAAAAAGATGATGGAATCTCTACCAAACTCTCGCAGGCACTCAAATCCAATCTCTTAAGATTTGTAGCATTTGTAAGATCCGGGAGTTCCTTCAATTTCTTGGACTTAGACAAATCCATCTTCTTGAGATTCTTAAGCAACTGAATATGTAACAGAAATAACATCATCAAACTTGAAGAAAATTTTTTGTTTTTTTGTTTTTTTTTTTTTTTTTTTTTTTTTTTTTAAANGGGTTCCTTTCCATAGCTTCTCGACTTTGCTATATGACAGAGAGAGTTCGACAAGATATTCTGGATTAAATACTGGAGGAAAATTCTTGCTTGGGTATGCATCCCAACGTAGTAACCTTAGGCAACACGGAAACTCCATATCCTCAGGTATATGCATTTTATCATTCTCCTCATCTTTACCTTTGTAGACTTCAAGGAATCGTAGATTAGACATTCTTTTAAAAGCTTTCTTGCTTATAGACACTTCTTCAACACCAGATATATCAAACGATATACCAATTACATTTCTCGTACCCTAAACCAAATTTCAAATAGAAGAAACTGTTAGCACGATAGGTAGGATTTTCTTATTTCACCAAATTTCTAATTTTTAAAGTAAAAATTAATAAACGAAGTATGTTACAAATACAAGAGAAAGAACTTACATTGGCTTTTTCAAGAACATCACAAATCTCTGGAGAATCCAATAAGATTCGACGTTTCCAAGGCTCTTGTTTGTGAATGATATTTTTACCCATTTGTTGTAGTAATTTGTGCATCACTATTTCCCCATTTCTAGTTATCTCTACAAGAGATCTGCTTTTAAGGATTTTCAACCCGTAATTGGCATCCAAATCATTACCAGCAAACATGGTTTTCACAAGATCATAATCTCTGTTGTTGAAGAAGACTGCAACGTTGAGAAATAACGTTTGCTCATTCTCATCTAAACTTTCATAGCCAACTCTTAGTACGTTCTCTATATCTCGATCAAGAACAGTTTCCAGCCTGCTCATCACATGTTCCCATTCGTCTTCCTTCTTACCGCGTAAAGATGAACCCACCACACAAAGACCCAGCGGAAGCTTTCCACAAAGCTCTGTTACTCTGTGTACACGCCTTTCAAAACCATGATAAAGAGAATTTTTTCTAAAAGCATATCCACATAATATTTTGACAGCTTCTTCTCTAGATGGAAATCCCACATGGTAAGTATTATTGATACCATGTTGCTGCAAAAGATCTTTGTTTTCCGTGGTAACTACAATCCTACTTCCAGAACCAAACCACGTAGTTTCATTCGCCAACGCCTTCAATTGGTTTATATGGTTCACATCATCAAGAATAATGAGCACTCTCTTCTTACATAGCCTTTCTTCTATGACACCTGAATGGCATATCCTAATACCATCCTGGTTCAAAACCTTTGAAAGAAATTGTTCTTGTAAATGCAACTCATGTAGACCACTAAGACAGCTTCCTCTAATATTCTCCACAAAACAACTAAGCTGAAATCTATTAGAGAGCTTACTTAGTAAAGCTTTGGCAATTGTTGTCTTACCAATCCCTGCAGGACCAACGATTGCGACCATCTTAACTCCATCATTATCTAAATCTAGCAATGACTCCATTTTTCTCAAATGAGATTCAAGTCCCACCATGCCATCAAATTCCCTAGTCGGTGTAGCATTCAGTTTATTTGAAACATCTCTCGCAATCTTTTCTATCATATTCGCTTCATTATCCCTAGCAACGAAAGAGAAACAAAAGAAAACAATTTTCTATCAGATAGTTACAGAGATAATTTATGAAACTTATTTCTAATGTTCTCCTCCAACATAAACATTTCCTTAAGCATTGAGATTCCAATTCATCATAAAACACCATTATTGGTTTAGTTTCTTAAACTGTGATTACCACTTGATAGAACTGTATAAGTAATAAAAAGTTGGATTAATTAAAGACCAACCATCTGAAGAAATCTTCTCCAGCAATGTTGCCCACTTCTTTCAAAGCTTTGCTCCATTTATGCCTTTCCTCGTCTGTTCTACGTGCACAAGTTTCACTGAATGCGATCCCAAAATCTCCAGTCTGCTTTCGTACATCGGATGGCTCAACTCCGTAGAATATGGTCATCACTATCTGTTGAGTAGCCGTCTTGCCCTTTAATATCTCCACCAATTCATCCAAACACCAACCCGACGAAGAGTATCTCTTGGAGAGAATCACGATCAAGATCATCGATTCTCTTATAGCGTTTTTGAGCGAAAGGGCGATCTCTTTGCTTCTCTCAATTCCTTGATCATCAAACATCGTGATCCCATTGAAGTTAAACTGTTTTCGCATGTGACTAAGAAGTGTTTTACGAACGTCATGTCCATGGAAGCTCACGAAGACATCAAATTTGTAGTTGCGAGAAGGAAAAGAGGAAGGAGAAGCCATGAGAGACATGCTCAGAGAGATAAAAAAGGGTAACTAATGAGAAGTGGAAGATGATGTGATTTTCGGAAGCTATATAAAAGCAAACAGAAAAGAAGAAAACAAGGGGTCCTAGCTTTCGTACGTAAACGCGTTATAAAGTCAAAAGAACTAATAATGTGCACTGTAATAATACATGTTCTGAGCAGCTTCTTAACAAAAAGACAAAAGATATATATTCATTAGGTGCACTGTAACCTTTCCTTCCAAATCTTCTTTTGTAATCTCTTAAGAAAACAAAGTTACACATTAAGCTCTCACTAAAAAGCCATTCCTTTTATTAATCTAGCCGTCTAATACAAAAGTGCCTTGTATCATGATTTGGGTGTGTAGAGACTTATAAACATATGTAGATCTCTCATATATAAGTGACATGTGCTAGTTGCCTAGTTCACTCGTTAACAATTTAACAATTTTTGTATTCATTTGGTTAATGAACCAGTTCAATTCAGGACATCTATGTGAATATACGGTAACTTCTCTGTAACCAATTTATCTTCAGCACAGACGGCTCAAGTAAGAAGATGTGTGACTGAAAAAAAAAAAAAAAAAAAAAAATGATGTATGACCATTACATTGCAACTTCTACAACTATGCTCTATGAATATGATAATTTTTACCAAAATATATATATATATGAAACTTAATTGCATAACAAAGACTCATGCGGCTTAGTTGGCTTAAACATCATAATAGGAAAATTCGGCCCATTGGATTGGGAAAGTGGCCACGTCATCGGCTTCCTTGCAAATTTTTTTTTTCTAACTTATACATATGTACTTCCCCAAACCTTGAGCTTGAAAATATGGGAGAGATCGAATCAAAGGATCATCCTTGTATTATGTCATATGAGATGTTCAGAAAACAGAATTCTGCAGAAAAATAGGTTTTAGGAACAAGGTTAAAAGAGATATAAATAGTCTAAAATCAATAGATGCAAAACAATGACAAAATTAAAGAATTAGTTAATCTTGTTTAATGTTTTAGCTTTTTTAAAAGCTGGAGAAGAAGAAGAGTTAATGAACAATCTAATCTCTTATTGATAAATAATTAAAACCAATGATAAGATGACATGTCAGCAACTGACTTCGTACTTATTTTGAAACAGAAGTGATAGTTTTTTCCAAAACTAATTTAACCGTATCAAAGAAGATAATACAACCATGGTAAGAGTTTGAATCTATTCTCTACATTGAAGAACTCTGAATTACAGTCCAATATTACCTAAGTCTCTCTCACTAGAAGTAAATCTCAACTTCTTTTTCAGTCATCTCCAAGACATGATCTCCAGCAACTATAAGAGCACTCTTGCGTGTGAGAACAAGATAAAAACAGAACCCGCAATTCTCATGACCAAAATCTATTCAAAAATGTTAGAAGATTGATGATCTATTACGTACCTATCCAAACTTATTAACTTAGTGATGAAGTTGTTCTAGACGAATTCAACTTCTCACATAGTGTTTATACTGTTAACAAAATAAAATAAAATAATTAAAGTTGGAAATAGCCATAAAGTCTAAAGTCCATAAGTCTTGAAATGAAAATAAATTAAGAAAGCTTCTCTCTTTGACAATTTTCGTCTCATTATGCGTTTTCATTAACAAACTCGAGCCCACCTTGTTTGATTAACATATGTTCATAAATATAATAGCTAATACAGATGGTTTCAACTATCTGATTTTGTTGTATTTCAATATCTCTTGGCTTCTTCTTGCAGCTGGAGATACAACGTTTCCCGAGCTTCCACGATCCAGACGTCTTATCAGTGTAAATACGTCGACGTTTGCGTAACATTTTTGTGTCATACATCAGCAGTTTGAACACAATGGGATATTGGGATCATAGCCTTCAAAGATGAAGGGATCGAGATAAGCCAATCCACTGGTGTTGAACGCAATTGGGCAATAAGATAATCGAGAATCTCAATCGTGGTGCTCTTGGAGAACTATGCTACTTCAAGCTGGTGTTTTAATATAAACTTGCGGAGATTTTGCAGTGTCAAGAATCTGAGGAACAAATAGTGATGAATGTTTTTTATCTTGGTTTCTTAAAATTATATATGTTTAAAAATTGTCAAAACATTTATAAGAAATTAATCGTAATACCAAATTAACCTTTTTTATATTTATTGATTAAAATATTATCACAAATATACTTTATTCAAATACATTTGTTCCTCATTTATCTTGCTAATAAAGAACAGAAGTGCTAATAAAATAAAAAAGTTATTTTTTGCTCACGGATTTTACATATTCCGTTATATAGTAAGCTTGTTTTGGTATCCCGTTCGAAAGTAGTTGGTGTACAAGTATGAAGTCGGAAAAGTATTCCTAAAATGCCTTCAACTCACTCATTTCCGAAATTAATCTAAATCTATATTTAAATTTTGTTGAATTTAATTGGTATAAATAAATCATAAAATACATCATTAATTTTATTTTAAATTTAAAAAACATAGATTATTTGTGAAATAAAAATAAAATATTTGAGAACTTACCAAAAATCTTAAGAGACTTTCAGATAAGATGTACATGTAGATATGTAAACAATAAAAGGTAGAAAATCTCTTATCCATGTAGACAGATTCTTAAATCTAATCCAGACATTGAAAACGCTCCAACTTGAGCAAGTAGGGTTTAAGCACCTTTTCATCTGTATATATAACGAAGCAAATGTAGATGACTTAACACCATTGTAAATCTGATACACATGAGAACGACTCGAACGCTAAGCAAACTTTGGCCAGGGAAGCATTTAGCAGTGGCTGAAAGAGGCACTGACGTACCAGTCTTATCTCTCAGGTACATTCTCTTACTACCTAATAACTTCTCCTTCTTATAATCGTATAGTTAATTCTTATATATCAACTTTAGCAAAGGTAAAAACTAATTCTCATTAACC
>OVAQ01002017.1:0-14415 GCA_900406345.1 Erysimum cheiri
ATCCGATCCGATCCGAAAATCCGAACGCCCAGGCCTAATTATGCAGATTAATGGAAGCAAGTCTACATGAGATCTCCAGTGATACGTAATTAGAGCCGTTCGTCGTGATTCTACGTATAGAAGGAAGCTTCAGCATGGAGAAAAAGAAGGAAGTATGGTCTGTCGTGAATCTAATAGGGTCGGAAAGAATTGCCCATAGTAGAATCGTATATGTAACAATTCTCATAATTTGTAATAGTTAATAAATTCAGATAAAAAAAAATTACAAATGAATTTTTTTTTTTTTTTGACATTAAGAAAATGGAATATGTCTCAATTCTATTTGACAAAAGAGACAAAAATATACACACAAAAAAAAAATTGACAACAAAATTATTAAAACAAAGTTAGGTCGGTGGACAATGCATATGTTTGGAAATAGACCATTACAGAAATTGACTATTATACCCCTGTCTAGCTTTGTTTCATAATTCATGGCGAGGGTTTAATGGTAAAAGAAAGCATTAAGGAAGTAGACGGGGAAAAAAAACATTAAGAAAGTACGTAGAAAAAGACAATTGTGGTCACTCCAAAATTAAAATTTGGAATTGCTATGATACGAAAAGAAAATGAAACCTCTTTATTAATTTGGAGGTGATTCGTTGTGGAAGTTTAATGTGGATTTGTTGTTATAAATATTTTGAGTGCAATGTTTTTCTTATTAACTATAGTTGTGAGTTGTAAAATTTTAAGAAAATACTCCAAATAAGGCAATAAAAAGTAAAAAGATAACACTTATTATATACTATTTACAATGGATTCAGAAAGTATAGATGATCTTTTTTCAAAAGTTCAGCACCGATCCATGTTAAATAAGATCAATATAAAAAAAAAAGTCTCTTTGATATATTTTTCTATTATCAAGATAGATTTTTTTTTTTGTGTGTGTGGTATATTGTCCACAGTCTACATTAAAGTTATTATTTACTCCATAAAATAAAAGGTTATAATTTCTCAGTGTGTAAACAATCTTTTTTCTGTTTATCAAATTTAAATACATCTATACAATACCAAATAGTTATAGAAAATGTTACATTTAAACTAAAATTTTGATTAACCTTATAGAGCTAGCTATATCTTTTCGTATAAATTAGTCTAATGGTCCACACGGACCACAACCATCATTTAACTTCCAACGTGAGTTCGAATCTAATTTAAGTCGGTACTTGGAAGTGACATATGAGGACTTGGAAGTGACATATGAGGACATGACTCTATAGCCAATCAATATATATACCAATAGAGACTAGCTGATCATATATCTATGAAGTTAGCACAGGGAAAATATGCAATCATGCATGTTGAATTGTCCGTGAACATATGTGACCGACATTTAGTGTAATTTAGGCCAAAGAAAAGAAAAATAAAAATTCATATGATTTGGATTTACATGGCGGTAAAGTCACATGTAACCAGAGCACCTTTTTTTTTTTTTTTTTTTTTTTTAACCAGAGCCCNCAGAGCACCTTTTTTTTAACATAATTCCATCCGAAAAATAAAATTCTAAAATGTTTGTTATTTATTAGAAAACAAATCTTATTCCATAAATATATATTCGGCAAAATGTAGGCACAAAGCTTTTGAATAATCTAAGACCTTTCGCATATAAACAGTGTTCTTAAATTTATTTAACAAAATAAATAATAAGAATTAGCAGAGTACTAAAGAGTAAAAACTGTGATCCTCGTCATTATATAAAATTTCAACAAAATAATATGACTAGAAACGCCAATATTTTCACCTTAATGTAATTTGAGGAAAACATATATTGTTATTGATTTTTATTCGAGGTTTATGTTTTTCCCAACTCCAAATTTTATTTACTTTGATATAAAATAATTATTTGGTTTAACATATATAGTCGTATAGATAAATTTTGCCAAAAAATAAAAAAATTAAAAAAAGTCGTATAGATAATCAAAAGTAGACAAAAATAATAATGAGAAGGCCTAAATTTAAAAATTGGAGACAGCAAAAGCTTAGGAGAGGGTTTGACTTTCATAATCCAGCTTTTGTCTGTACTTATGAAACCTAATCTGTATTATAATTATAATGATTTATTTATATAATAGAATAGGGTCCATAACTTTATCATTAAATTTCCACAATCATTATTTTTTTTGTGTGGCGTTTATTCAATTATTTAACGTTGCCACTTATTCAACATTACATATATTGATATATATATGACATGTAGTCTCATCTTTGTTATACAAATGACAAAGTATATAACATTACTTCTTAAGTTAAGAGCCAAAAACATGGAAAATTTTCCACTCGTTGCCTCCTAAGATTAATGCTTTTCTTGGAGTAGGCGTATAAATATGATAGGCAAATGAAAGGTCGAACGAAAAAAGAATAAGAACAAAACATTTCGGTTGAAACTCATCATTTTTGAGAGATGAAATGTGATGTGGGTTAAGAAGATTTTGTACGGGATATGAACATATGTATGTATATATATGGTTTGTGATTGTAACCAATCTTGATAAGCTAAAGTTCTTTGTTGTGAAATCGAAAGATACATGTTACTTATCAATCTTTAAAAACAAAAACTCTTTGTTGTGTCTACATAAAATAATTACGAAAAAATATATGCATCACGCCATCACATATGATATATGCGTAACAATAGATCTTATATTTGTTTAATAACACACTCAAATATTCAAAGATCACAATATATAAGCTCTTAAATACAAAGATTGAGGATTTTAAAAATAATCATGGTAATTGATTCAAATTTTATTTTATTTTCCAAAATATTACTTGTTTTATAACTAATATGAAAAAAAAGAAAGTAAATTGATTATATGTAATCAATATAAAACATCTTTCCTTCTGAAACAATTTTGTTTTCTAACAAAACTAATTTTAAGAGAATACTATCGTAGCACTTTTCTGTAAAAAAAACTAAATTGTGCTTTCTTTTTTGTTTCTATATATATGTATATATGTATTTCGTAATTTTCTTTACTAGAATTATATATTTTTAATTAAATATTAACCAATGATGAATGAGGATATAATAGACTTGATGCATTTTATATAATACTCTTTCTTCTAATTATAAATGATGTTTTATTCTTTAATTATTGTTTCGATTTATATAATGTTTCTATCAAATTCTAGGTAAAATTGTGTCATGATTACTAATTTACCTATAATTATTAATTGTTTATATAACCACTATTACAAAGTTATTACATAGGTTATTGAGAATATAGTACACATGGTTTTCTTAAGTAGTGTGCAAAAATTTAAAATAATCAAATATAGTAGAACAATATATGGAGAATACGAAAAAAACATAATGCACATGTATTTTGTAAAATAAAATACCATATATGAGATACATAAAAGAGAATAATTTGAACTATGTTAATTAATAAAAAAAAAAACATATATATTACAAATTTGTATAGTTAAGTGATCTGCCTCAATTTTTCTCTTTTAATACTGTGGTGAGGACTAGCTGTGAACTAGTTGGCACATGAACATGGTGCCAATTACCAAAATCCAAAATTCAAACTTAAATCTTTTTTTTTTTTAATATTATTTGAAGCACACAGCAAACCCCTAATCTATAAGGGACCACCAATATTGATTTTTTTTCACATCCTTTGTATGAATCCATTATATTTTCATGCGTACTCGTGTGACTATAAATTTGTACGTATTTAGAAAGATTCAAGGTCACTCGTTTTGGTTTCTTAAAAAAATAAACAAATAGATTTATGAATCATGGGTCATGGCATTAATGAGGCTATGTGAATGATTATGTGTTTTTCTTTTCTTTTTTTTGTTCCCTTCTTCTCAAAAGTCTCTATTAAGTGTGAACGAATCATCATCTGTTTTAACGTTTTGCAATTGCAATGAGAAAAGTTCTCAAACTCTATTGGCCAAAAGTTAAATTTAAATCATCATCATCATCATATTAAAGTTAAATTTTACTACTGTATGTTATTTATGTTTTACCATGATCTTTTAATGGAATTGAAATGTTTTTTTTATTAACTATATTTTTTTTTAGCCGCTAAGATGTTTTTCAGCTGCCTAACTAAACTGAGAGCTACTAATCGAACTTAATCATGAGATAAACCGATAATATGTTCGGTAGATGAGTTTGAAAACACCAATCAGCTAAAGCTAATGCAAGTCAAAATGCAAATTAAAAGTTTATGTCTGTAGATATAAATGCGCCGGTTGTAATTTAAGTCAATGCGTTGAAAAGGTAAAGTCTGCGACATTCATACGTTTTTTTTTTTTTTTGGTAAAAGCGACGTTCATACGTTGTTCTCTATTGGGTCCTCATGTTCATTAATATCCATACCTTCACAAAATTGAAAATTTGGTTCATGTAGTTGATCCATTCTCTGATAATATGTTGATTAAGACAGAAATAAATCTCCACACAAAACCAGTACTCTATGTAGAGATAAACCTAATGTAGTTTCTACTGTGTTTTTTTTTTTTTTTTTTTTTTTTTTTTTATCAAACTCATATGTATTAAAAGAAATATTCAGTTACACTCCACAAAAGGAGGACTTAGATGCAAGAAAAAGAGCAGACTTAGACAGAGAGTCAGCTTCCAAATTGTTCAAACGAGGAATGAAAGAAAAAGAGATAGAGGAGAAGGATTCCTTGAGACAGCAAATGTCAAAGAGAACACCCTTTAACTCCTTAAGGCTACATTGGAATTGAGTAGCTTGATTAGGACTTGGGAGTCCGAGAAGATCACAACGGATCGGATACAAGAGAGATGAGCGAGTGAAGTCACTTGGGAAAGAAGTCACTTGTAGTTACTACTGTTTTTAATCACTTAAGTTAACGCCGGAATAAAAAATAGCACTGAAGTTAACAAAATTATTTATAACAAGAGACTAGCTTGTCTAAAGATTAATACTTCTTGTCTTCTTCTATATCAAATCTAAAGTTCTCTAATGTTACTTAGCAATCTGAGATGTCTCTCTCCATTCATTAGGTACACAATATATACAAGTATACAGGAATGTTCTCCAAGTAATATCTATACAAGTATGGTAAGTGAATAATACTTATTCCCTTGTCTGTCACTCCCCCGCAGTCTTAGCGTCGTCTTGGATGATGTTGAGGCTGGATCGAAACTCAGTGAAAAGAGGAGTGGGAAGCCCTTTTGTGAAGATATCTGCAAATTGGTGGTCAGAGGGGACATGGAGAACACGGACCAGGCCTAGAGCGATACGTTCACGGACAAAGTGGAGGTCTATCTCAACATGTTTTGTGCGTTGATGTTGAACTGGATTGGTGGAGAGGTAGACCGCACTGACGTTATCACAACAGACCAAGGTAGCTTTTGAGAGAGGACAGTGTAAGTCCAGCAGAAGGTTGCGGAGCTATGTAGTCTCGGCAACGGCGTTTGCTACGCCTCGGTATTCGGCTTCAGCGCTTGAGCGGGAGACCGTATGTTGGCGTTTGGAGCTCCATGAGATCAGATTGTTGCCATGGAAGATGCAGTAGCCTGAAGTCGACCGCCGTGTGTTAGGACAGCCGGCCCAATCCGCGTCGGTGTATGCGACTAGGCCGGAGGTGTCTGATGGATAAAGTTGGAGACCGAAGTGTGGAGTACCTTTGACATAGCGGATTATGCGTTTTAGTGCATTGAAGTGAGGCTCTCTTGGATCGTGCATAAACAGACACACTTGTTGGACAGCGAAAGAAATGTCTGACCTTGTGAATGTCAAGTATTGGAGGGCTCCAGCAAGGCTGCGATAAAGGGTTGGCTCGTCGACCGGTGGGCCGGTGTCAGCTTCCAATTTTGCTCCTGAAAGGGCTGGTGTGGTGCACGGCTTGCAATTTGTCATCTTGGCCCGGTGGAGGATGTCTGCGGCATAGTTGTGTTGGCTAAGAAATAGGTCGAAGGAGTTTCTCTTAATGGCGATTCCGAGGAAGTAGTGGAGTTCTTCGGAGTCAGTCATTTCGAATTCTTGGCTTAGTGAGGCAATGATGTCTTCGAGAAGCTTATGAGAAGATGCAGTGAGGCCAATGTCGTCAACGTAAAGAAGGAGATAGGCGGTGCCATCGGCGTGGTGGTATACGAAGAGAGACGGGTCTGACTTGCTTTGCACGAAACCGATTCGAGTGGCGTTTTGGGCAAACCGTTGATTCCATGCTCGCAGTGACTGCTTAAGACCGTAAAACGACCGTTTGAGTAAGCACACGTGGTCTGGTTTGGACTCATCGCGGAAACCCGGAGGTTGGTGCATGTAGACTGTTTCGTCGAGGGTGCCGTTGAGGAAGGCATTTTTGACGTCTAATTGATGGATTGGCCATTTTCGAGAGAGAGAGAGAGAGCTCCAAGAAGAGACGAATTGTTGCTGGCTTCACGACTGGGCTAAAAGTTTCATCACAATCGACACCAATTTCTTGTGATTTCCCATTTGCGACTAAGCGT
The DNA here is from genome assembly GCA_900406345.1 of Erysimum cheiri. NCBI lineage: Eukaryota > Viridiplantae > Streptophyta > Magnoliopsida > Brassicales > Brassicaceae > Erysimum > Erysimum cheiri. The sequence goes on from OVAQ01002017.1 coordinate 6,473, forward strand.
GCCTTGTACCGAGAGAGTTTGCCATCTGCACCAAATTTATGCCTGAATAACCACATTGAACGCACAATATTAGTATCTCGGGGTCGTGGTACTAAGTCCCACGTTCCCTTTTTAATTTGAGCTGCATATTCCTCATACATAGCTGCATTCCAGTGTGGATCCTCCAAAGCTTTTAGGTGAGAAGAGGGTAAAGGAGATAGAATTTCAGTGTGAAGAGAGAGAGGTTGTTTAGGTTTTGTGATGCCACTCTTGATGCGTGTTTGCATAGAGTGAACCCTAGGAGTCGGAGCCGTCGGTATGACGGGTACCGTTGGGTTTGGTGGTGGCGTTGGAACGATAGGAACTGGTGGTGGTGGTGTGGGATGACGAAGGAGAGGAGATAGAGGGATTGGAAGTTGTGTATCGTCAAGCGATAGAGGAGATTCCTGAGGAAGTTTTGAGAAAGGGAAATTAGTTTCATCGAAGGTAACATGTCGAGAAATGATTACCTTACGTGTACTTAGGTCGAGACAGCGGAAGCCTTTGTGGTTAGATGGATAACCAAGGAAGACACAAGCTGTGGAGCGAGCATCCAGCTTGTGAGATTAAGTGGGGAGGCGATTTGGGTAACATAGGCAGCCAAATACGCGAAGGTGATCGTATGTGGCTGGTTTGTGAAATAGCTTGGTGAAAGGTATGTCGTTGTTGATGGCTGAGGAAGGGAGGAGGTTGAAGAGGTGAGTGGCCATCATTAAAGCTTCTACCCAGTAAGTAGTGGGCATGTTAGCTTGGAAGAGCAAGGAGCGAACAAAATTGTTGAGTGTTCGTAGGGTACGTTCGGCTTTGCCGTTTTGCTGAGACGTATATGGGCAAGAAAAACGAGCAACAATACCATGAGTAGAGAAGTGATAATGAAATTGTCTATTTTGATATTCACCATCATTGTCGCATTGTAACGACTTAATGCTGCGACCAAATTGGTTAGAAATATACGCATATAACTTGAGAAAAGTTGAGAACACATCAGATTTTTGACGAATAGAAAAAACCTAGAGAAAATGAGTAAAATGGTCAAGATAAATAACATAATATTTGATACCACTGATGCTGGGAATCGGAGAGGTCCAAACATCAGAATGAATTATTTCAAAAGGTTCCGAAACAGAAGACGAAACTGAATCAAAAGGTAATCTAGTGTGTTTCCCCAATTGACATGCATGAAAAAGAGACATGTCAACTTTAGAACAATTTATTAAACGAGAAAAGATGAGAGATTGTAGAGTAGTATTTCCCAAGTGTCCGAGACGTTGGTGCCACAACACAGAATCAGGCACCGTTGCTAACATAGCTTGTGGAGATGATGAGATGGCCGATGGTGGTGATGTGATGGAGTAGAGAGGACCGCTGCTGTTACATCGGAGAAGAGGTATCCGAGTGTTTAGATCCTTAATAGAAAAGCCAAATGGCTCAAAATCAACAGATACAGAGTTATCTTTGGTGAATTGGCGCACCAATACAAGATTTTTAATAATGGAGGGACAAAGAAGCACATTATTGAGATGAAGTGGACGAGTTTTAGAAGGTAAAGAAGAATAACCAATGGCTTTAGATGGAATAGAGGATCCATTACCGACTACAACCGATGGGGAAGAGCTCAAATTAAAAAGGGAATGAAGGGTACCTGGTTGGGCCGTGAGATGGGAGGTGGCGCCTGTGTCCATGTACCAACTGGCGTCGGTGGGATCTTGGACCGTCATAGTCCCAAATGCTGCAGCAAGGTTCGCCGGAATTTGCGTTGGTGTGGCTGGTGGAGGACTCGGACCCAGAATGCCTGCCGTAGGATTGGGAGCTGCCATGTAGGCCATTGGTGGCTGCTGCATCCAGTTCCGCTGTGGCCAGTGTTGGTGTGGTGTTGGTGACGTAAACCAGGGCTGTTTTGGTTGCCAGTAGTTGGCGTTCCACTGCCAGTTTTGTCGGCCACGTCCTCTGCCGTTACCGCCACTTCCTCGACCGCGACCTATGCCGCCATTATGGTTGTTGTCACGGTAGTAGTTGTTGTTATTGTCCCTTGACGTGGAGTGCTGATTTCCATTGGATGACGCAATCAGGACATTGAGAGACGATGAGGTTGGCAAGACAACAGATCCAGTTTTGACTTGTTTGGAGAGACGATGTTCTTCTTCAATGAGCATTGATCGAGCAATGAGAAAAGTCGGGAACGGTTGGCGATGCTTGATGATGTTGATGATGTTGTCGAACTTCTCAGAGAGGCCATTAAGCATGCACATGACAAGGACTCTTTCGGTGACAGGTGAATCAACGTTGGCGAGAAGATCGGAGAGCGTCTTGAGTTTCTGGCAATAATCATGGACTGACAAGTCACCAATTGTCAGGGAACGCAACTCGTTGTCGAGTTGGAGAGCTCGTGCTTCTTTGTTGTCACGGAATAGGTTCTCAATGGAGATCCAGATCTCGCGAGTGCTGCTACGAGTTTTGAGGATTGTGTCGAGGAGAGAAGGAGAGATGGTTCCATAGATCCACATCTTAACGATGCCATCACGTTCTTTCCATACGGTGTCGGCGTCGTTGGCTGGAAGCGATGTGTCGTCGAGGTGCCCATAAACTCCAAAGCTGACGCAATGGGTTTCGAACAGTTCACGCCAGGCATCGTAGTTCATCTTTTGCATATCGAGGATGAGAGGGATGTGTGACTTAATGTGAGTCACAGTGAAGACTTTGTCGATTGCTTGAGCCATGAGTGAGAAACTAGAGCGAGAAGAGAGGAGAATGGATGTAGAAGGCAGCGAGAAGAAACAAGAGAGAAGATGAGAGAGAAGCGGCAGAGAAAATTTTTTTTTAGGGTTTTAGAGAGAAGGCTCTGATACCATGTTACTTAGCAATTTGAGATGCCTCTCTCCATTCATTAGGTACACAATATATACAAGTATACAGGAATGTTCTCCAAGTAATATCTATACAAGTATGGTAAGTGAATAATACTTATTCCCTTGTCTGTCAGTTAAAATATACTGTATATAATTTATTTCTTTCTTTTGTTGGCCAAATATCAAATCAATTTTTTCAAAAACGTAAAAAGTGCAATTTGTTGCAATTGCGATTATTTTTTTTCAGAAATCCCAATATATTGTAGATTTGAGTCTTCTGCTTTATTTCCGTGTCATAAAATCTTGATTGACTAGATCCATCTCTTATGGACGAAATATATTTGTTGAAATATATACTTATGTTTTGAGTCTATCCGGGTACCAGCATTTTTTCGGGTCGGATCGAAGTACTGTTAAATAAAAATTAAAAACCGGTTTAAATTTTTGGCCGGTTCTATTTCGGATGCGGTACCTCATTTTCGGATCGGTTCTTCGGATGCGGGTTTGGTGCGCAGGGCTACAAACAAAAACAAAGTATAAACCCAAATTGTTTTCATAGTAGCACTACTAGTAATGGACCCGCGGTCCACCGCGGGTTAATGTTTCAATTAATTTAGACTAAATAAATTTGGTAAGTTGGTTTTTGAGTGAATTATATCACAAAAGGAATTGAGTTAACAGGTTGACAAAAAAAAAAAAAAAAAAAAAAANAAGTTAACACGAAATTATGAATATAGTCATTACGATTTTTAGGGCTGTAAAAAAAATAATTTTAGAATAGTCTCTAAATTAAGTTTGGATTAATTACGATTTTCTAATATCACAATGTTTAAGGCAAGATTTTTGCGTTTTCATGGAGTATTAAGATTCGAAAGCTTTTACATAATTAATTACGATTTTTCTAAAGATTATGAAGATATATTCGAAATTTTGGTGAGGATTCTTTGGCATTGTTATGGTTAGTTAATGATAACTTTTCCCTAAACTTTCGCAAGTAATTTAGTAGATAATAATATAGATTCTTTGGCACACGGGTTATTAATATAGATTTCATATTGATTTGTTGATGATTTGGTAATATTTCCTTTGATATGAGATTAAGCGTGCCACAAATTTTGCGAGATATTATAGGGATTGATATCGAAGTAGGTATGATTAGTTAATTAAACGATTTCGTTTGTATCTCCTCCCCACAAATTAACCTTAACAACCCGTTTGTGTTAATTTCGGGTAATTAACTAAAAAATTGACCCGACCCGTTTAAGATTAATCATGTTAGTTAATCCTACGGTTTATAAGGATATAATCGTCCTAAAAGCTAAATTGTACTTCTCTTTGACTACTATAGGGATTATTATGGGGTACAACAACCGCCCAATGGTCGAACTATGAACTATGGCAACAACCGCACCAGCCCATTGTTGTTTTTTTTTGTTTGTTTTATGGTTAATAATGGGCTTCGTAGCCCAAGAAAAACCCTAAGCGGTACCAACTATATATACCACAGAGTTGGTAACTACCGTGGTCGTGGCTCATTCTCTACAAGAGGAAGAGGGTTTCATCAACGCTCTCTTCAACCTGCTCATGGCTAGATCATTGACGGAAGGTGACGCCTCGTTCAAGCACAGGCCACAAACGCGAGAATCTGCCTCCTGATAATGTTTGCATCTTCTTCACTCAAACGACGATGGAGCTCGTCGGATCTTCAAGGTTTGGATCGACTACGTTCGAAGTCAAAGGCACCTTTCCCCCATAAAAGCGGATCTCCGGAGGTGATGCTTTTTCCGAAAGAAGGTGGTTGTTTGCTGTACAACCCGAAAGAGGGCAAGCGGAGGAGCCTGGGAAACTTTTCAGGATTTCGATTCCTGGCAAACTCGGGTAAATGGTTTTTGGTGTTAGATTCTGGATCCAATTTATGTATCATAGATATGTCTAGCGAGAAAACAATCCCTCTTCCGTCTCTAGAGTCGATTTGGTCAAGTGAAAGTAGTATCAAGCGTGTGGGAAATAGAGGATTTGTAAGGGAAGGTATTTTCGGAGAGATGAGTTCTGATGTTGTGAGGGGTCTTTTGTGGGTAGACGACGAGAGTGGAAAAGAGTTCGTTGTGGTATGGTTCTTCGACCTCCCTGGCCACCCTTATGTAAGCTTTTGCAAGAATGGGGATACTCATTACACTGACATTCCTCTATTTTACCGAGACGATGCCCACCGCTGGGCAGATGGCTTATCTTATATGGTACTACGGGGTTGCCATCTTTACATCTCATCAGGTCGTCGTTATGTTCGAGTCCTAGATCTGTCTGGACAGCAAGGTTTCTTCCAGGACATCACCGAGGGTAATCCAATCGAAATGTATTCTGGTTATGAACGTGATTCTAGCATTGCGGTTACAACATCAGGAGAGGTTTTGTTGGTTGAGACTGATCGACGCCAGAAGGGCTGGTTGCGCCTCTACAAGAAGAATCCTGATAAAAAACACCCAGATGACGATACCTACCCGGTTCTTGAGCTACATTCTCTTGATGGTGAGGCCCTGCTTCTTGACTTGGGTTTCACTGTGCCTGCTAACGACTTCCCTGGTCTCAAACCAGACTGCATCTATTTCACCCGTCACCACCGTCCCTGCCAATGCGCAGATCGTGACCTTGACATCTGTGTGTTCAATCTTGTGACCAAGGACTTCGAACGCTTTCATGATATTGGCAACATGAATCTCATGGATGCTCGATGGTTTCTCCCTGGGAACTAATTCCAGGGAGAATTCCAGACTCTCTTATTTTCCTCATATTTTATGTTCGATGGTTTCTAATTCCAGGGAGAATTCCAGACTGTGTCTTATCTTCCTCATATTTATGTTTAGTTGCCCTTTTCTTTTCGTTTCATGTATGCTTCTGAAAATAAATTATGGTGTGACTTCTCACTGTGAACATCAACATCATGTATCTTGCTGGATGTTTAAAATTTCTTCTATTATTATAAGTATTTAACATTTTGTTTACATTAAAACGTAGTGAGTGGTGCAGAGTTCTGATGCTATTTATTTCTACTTTTGTTTCTTTTAAAACCAAGCTTCGAAACAAAACGTTTATTCATGAGAAGGTAACTAGTTTGCCTTGCGCTTGGATCAAAGTTTCACAAAGTCCAATGCGCTCATATTGGCTAATGGCTACTATGAATTCTTTTATGGACGTTGTCCGCCTTAGTTTGCAAACTATACTCACCCTCCAGCCGATTTTCTCAATTTGATTTGACTGGCTTCAACAATCAGATGGGTTTTCAGGTTAGACGTTTCCAAGAATATTGATATTAAAAACCGCAAACCAATAAAATAGCCGAAAAGCAGCTGTCTAAATCTGTTCTTGCTGTCTCAATCTGATGCAAATCTCAACAAACACAAAATCTGATCATAGTGATATTTGCTTTGGCAGATGAGAAAATGATGGTTGGTTTGCCAATCAACATGAACAATAAAATATATCTCAAGAAAAGTCAACAAAAACCTTGTGAGGCTCAGTAGAGTTGGGTTGAGTGAGGCCGAGATTGTGAGACATGGTTGTGGCTACAATAGAGAGGTGTGCGTGATTAAACACAAAGAAGGAGGAGGAAGACGAAGGAGAAGAAAGTGATGGCCTTTCAAAGGCGTATGTATATATAGAAGAAAAAGGTGTTTACTTTTTTTCACGAGGTGTTAACTTGTTAGGTGTGATTTACACATGTGCGATGTATGGAAATGACTTTGTTTTATGAGATCATTCACTGAAGGATTAAGTTTGATGCAAGTACTGAAGAATTCTGTGTCATTTGATCTATCTCAAGATATATGCCAAGTATAGTGAAGACTCTGAAGCAATAAGAGGATCTACAAAAGCTCTCTTCATTTGCACGTGAGGAGCACATGTGTGGGCTTAGTAATTAGTCACCAACAAGAAGGGTAGAAGAGTCTTTTACAGGCTCTGTATCATCTTCCTCTTTATTCTTGAGTCGTGAGTTTGTTACGTAGAGATGACGAGTGATTTAGAGAGAGAGAGATCGATTTGGGTTGGTGAGAGAGAAAGCTTGAAAGTGATTGTAATCCGGTGAGAGATTGTAACAGTCACTTGTATAAGCTCAAGTTTGAGCTAAGATCAGTGGATTCCGGAGTTGATCTCCGGCGAGACTAGGACTCCACATCGGAGTCCGAACTCGTTAAATCGCCGTGTCTCTTTCTTGCTTTCCTTCAAGCATACACAAACGAGAGTTCGTGAGAGAAAGTGAGGTTGTTCGAAGTCGGATTTAGGTTCAAGACTTCACAAATTGGTATCAGAGCCTTAGGCTCTTCGATGTCATGGAAGACGGAGGAGTCGTGAATCAAAAGAATCGGAGGAATTGAAGTCTCTTCAACATCGCGACTCAGGAGAAGAAAAGCTGAAGATGTTGCGATGTCAAGAGAAGAAGAATCGAAGGTTCCTCGGTTGAAATTGACATCGCGATTCCAAGAAAGATGAAATCGGAAGCGACATTGAGTTATTGTTGATCGATTTCAAAGTATTTGACAAGAAGAAGGTCTCCGGTGGTGTAGTCATCAGTGAAAGATGAAATCGGAGAAGTCGCAAGCAAGGTTCAGGTCATCTAATGGTTTCTGGATTCTGAAATCAGGTTAATCAGTAAGTTACTCTCTCTCTACAAGCCTCGGAAGTTTGACATCAGTGTGAGTTATAGTCTATGAATTTGCTGGGAATGATGTTGAAATAGTTGTAGTCTGGATCGAATCAAATCGAAATTGGAGGGAGGAAGGATTTACGGTGATAAATTTCATCGTAATGAAGACCACTTCGAGTTTCTAAGATTGCGAAGCTGTAAGTTAAGTTCCTCCATGTTTTCTTGTACCTGCACTTTTGCGAGAAGATCAAGAAAGTCTCGCAGGTTATTTTTATTGCAAGTACAAAGAAGAATTGGTCCAGATTGAACGAAGAAGAATCAAATCTAAGAAGAAAGATACTACAATAGGTAAAGTGATTGTTTATGAGACATAAGAAGAAGACTGTTGTGATGTATGGTGAAGGAGTTTTTTTTTTTTTTTTTTTCCAGCAAGGGGTTTT
>OVAQ01002018.1:0-14593 GCA_900406345.1 Erysimum cheiri
AATATAAATTGTTAATCCTATTGTCAAAGTTTTGTGGGGTTAACAAATTTATCATTAATCATGCAAGAAAACTAAAAGGTCTTCATAGGAGCAAGTGCAAAATGCTTCATTTTATACTTCTTTAAACGGCCATAGTGAGTCACTATATTTGTAGCACTATATTTGTAGCTTGGCTATGGACATTGATGAGGAGTGGTTTTACTCTCAGCTAGAGGACTATACTCACTTCCTTCAAGGTGTTACTCAGTTGATTGGGGTTAAAACCCCGCGCGTAGCGCGGGTTCTCACCTAGTAATATATAAAGAAACACTATTAAAAAAAATCCCTATACTATTAAAATAGAAGTACGTTTTGTAAATAAGGTAAATTTTTTCAAATGGGTCGAGTCAATTTTTAAAATTGACCCGAAATTAAGATTAATGGGTCATGTTTCGTCGGATGATCCATCTTATACAGATTAAATCTAAAATTACCTTAATTAAAAGCGAATATTTATGGTAATAAATTAAAATTCGAGTTTTATGGTAACTAATTAGTTCTAATGAAAATATTAAAAACATCATATGTAGGAATTATCTGATTATACCATATATGGAAGATTATATCATATAATTATTTTATTTAGATATTATATTTGGAAGATTTTGTTAAGATTTAGTATTATGATTCTCCTATCATCTTTATTTGATCTTATTTTTAAATTATTTTGAATTATCATATAAAAAATATAATTAATAAAAAACGTAATTTTTTTTTTGCATATGTTATAATTCGAATTTTTAAAAACGGACATATATTACTCAATCAATAAAAAAATGTTTGTACAACGTCCCACATCGGTTAATTTTTTAAGACAATAGTTCAAATAAATTCAAATAAAAAGTATTATATATTATGGAATGGGTTATATAGCGGGAAGGGTTATATAGCTAGATGGATTACATAACGAGAAGGATTATATAGCAGGACGGGTTAGAATCAATATTATATAAATTTAAAATATCATTAAGACGGTGCTCCAACACGGATTAAATCTTCTTATTATTTTATCAACACTACCAAATTTAGAATATTAGACATATCAAAAACTTTACTTCATTACTTTCTTATTTTATAAGTGGAAAAAGGAAAAAACGAGTTTCAATAGCTTCCCAATCGTATGTCGTCTTATCCTCAGCGTTATTAACTGACAATATAAAAAAACGTCAGCATGTCCCTGTAGCAAACTCACCGACAATACTAGCTTATTTAAATTTAATTGGCTACACTAATTTTTACCTTATTAACCTATGAAAACAATTAATTATTAATATCTTTCCTAAAAATGTACAAAAATATATACGCGCGGCAGCCCGGGGGTTAAATCCTAGCGGAAACCTAAGGATCAGACTCATGTCCTATTTTAATTCACACAAAGGAAAAAAAAACAATTCCAACTTACGTCTAATCATGTACGTTTAATATCATCCACCAATCTAAATCTATTTTTTAAACATTAACTAATTACAAAAATACATACAATGGATTCTAAACAAATATCGTCCCGGACGGCCGCGGGTTATATCCTAGTATATATTTAGTTTTTTTGTTGTCATTACTCTTTTTTTCTTTGTTCAAGGTTGTCATTACTCATTAGTACATACTTCCTCCTAGAATATGAGAGATTAAAGAAAACAAAAAATCATCTAATTATGATGTTCATAGAAAAGCCACCATTAATGGATCTAAGTTTCTCTCCACTTTTCCACACTCTACCAAATTTGTTATCTTCGTCCCCACAAATCACTCTCGCAGCTTTCTTCTTTCTCTGCTAAATGCATCTTAAAAATCTTTCCCATATTTGACCCAAATCCTCTGTCTCTCCCCACCAGATCTCTCTCCTCTTCACGCTCTTACTCTGATTTCTTGGGGTCAGTATCCTTCTTCAGAGATGGTTTTGTTCCTTTTCATGTTTCAACATTGTTTGCTCTCTCTTGTTGCATTCTAAGCTTTCTTTGTTCTGTCTATCTCTGTAATTTCTCTGTTTTGCTCTCTAGACCTTTGTACTTGATGTCTAAAGCTTCTCAGCACAAATGAAAAGTATTAAATTGAACTTTAGAGCTCTGTTCCAACATTCAGATATGACACACTTGTATGCTGATTCATCTCTCTGCAATGCTTCCTTCAGAGTTTCAGAGTAGTTGTTTAGTTGATCAATGGTATTAGATTCTTTAGCCTTAAGTTAATATCTCTTCTAATGTAACTTAAAAGTCATAGATGATGCATGATGGTTCTCTGTTGTGATTCTTGATTTGCTTAATGAGATTTGTAGTTTACTTACGAGAGTATATGTTACTTGACTTTGGGTTTACATTCAAGTGACTTTTTCAGCATTGTTTTTTTTTAATTTAATGTCATCATGAAGCATCACACTACTATTTGTGTTTATCTCTCTAGGTTCCAGGTAAGACAATAACAAAGTTAGAAATGGAACAGTATGAGATTCTTGAGCAAATAGGAAAAGGATCTTTTGGGTCAGCTCTTCTAGTGAGACATAAGCATGAGAAGAAAAAGTGAAGAACTCTCATCTTTTTGCTACCACTGATTTTTTTCACATGAAGAAAGTTTGGAATTTCTGATATGGCGTATTGGTTTCATTAGATATGTATTGAAAAAGATCCGTCTTGCTCGGCAAACTCAAAGGACTAGACGGTCTGCACATCAAGAGGTTGGTGTTCTTGTTTTTTATCAGTTCGGAAACTTGTAATGCTCTCTGTATGATGAGTTTTTCATTTCTTTGAGTAGATGGAGCTTATCTCGAAAATGCGTCATCCATTTATTGTGGAATACAAAGACTCTTGGGTGGAGAAGGTAAGAGAGACATTCTGACTTAAACAAAAGTTTATATCATTCCACACCTTTTTAGCTGATAAAGCTTTTTTATTCTTTCTCTTAGGCTTGCTATGTGTGCATCGTCATAGGTTATTGTGAAGGAGGGGACATGTTAGTGTTTTGTCTTTATTTTTTTCTAGGAGTTATTTCTCCCATTTTGTCTTCACTATAGAGATTGTGGCGCAACCTCACTTTCTTCTTATCCTACAGGGCAGACGCCATCAAGAAAGCCAATGGCGTGCATTTTTCGGAAGAGGTGCGCAGATCTCAATTTTTCGGTGCTTCTGGTGAACTTTTCTCTGATATACATATCATCATATTCTGTGCTTTTCTTCAGAAACTGTGCAAGTGGCTTGTTCAGCTTCTGATGGCCCTTGAGTACTTACACTCAAACCATATTCTTCATCGTGATGTCAAGGTATCAATCGGATATTGCTATCTGCACAATCCAAAGCTTAAAGCTGAGACTTTCTATATGCTAATATTCTGCATTTTTGTCCAGTGTTCTAATATATTCTTGACCAAGGAGCAAGATATACGTCTTGGTTAGCTTCTCTTTGCATTATCTTGTCAACCCATCTTCAGAAAAATATAGAGTATCAACCTGATTATTGCTGTTACAGGTGATTTTGGTTTAGCCAAGATTCTAACATCCGACAATCTCACTTCCTCCGTGAGTTCTATAATTACTCTATCATGTGCATACCTGCCACCGTGTTTCCTTTACATCACTTCTAAGATTATTTATCCTATGAATGTCAGGTTGTCGGGACTCCGAGCTATATGTGCCCTGAGCTCCTAGCTGATATACCTTATGGTTCTAAATCTGACATTTGGTCTTTAGGTGCGTATTTTTTTGCATCTAGTAGTAAATTGTCAAGTTCACTTATTTGCTACATAAGGAAGTAGTAATCTATCTCTTTGTGCTTGTATTAGTAAAGCTTCCGGCATTATAAGCCTGAAAAAGATTACTGCAATTTAGTTTTCATGAGATTTTAAGAAGTAGTTGTCAATCATAAGGAAGACTGAAGATAGTTCTGATGAAGTCTTGTGTTCTCTTTGTTGCTAAAGCATATTCTAACTAGCCTAGTGTAAAAGCCTTGGATCGTAGCAGAAGGGCCAGCTGTGTGAACTGACTAAATATGTCAATTAGTTTGAGGTTCTCTTTATAAATACGAGATGCAGAGAGAATGTGAGGGGTGTTGAGTGATTTGGGACTGGTTTTGGGGTATGGTGGCTTGGTAGAGTAAGCGAATCTCTCGTTCAATAATCCTTAGTGGTTCTTTGGTTCCGTTTCTGATGTGCGAAATAAAGAAAACCATTCTAAAATCTATTAATTTCATCTTAACAAATACGATATTGCATGTGTTGCAGAATATGTATCCTAGGATGATTTACTTACGGGCACATGTATTTCTTACTGCAGGATGCTGTATATATGAAATGGCTTATCTTAAGCCAGCATTTAAAGCATTTGTAAGTTGCTGTGTGATAGAAACATATTCATCTTTAATGCATTTTCATTGTAATACTTATTAAAATCTTGGTTAGGATATGCAAGCACTGATTAATAAGATAAACAAGACGATTGTGTCTCCGCTCCCGGCAAAATATTCTGGTTCATTGTAAGTTTCTAGTTTTGTTTTGCTATATCTTCATATATATCTTGGGGGTTTTCTGTTTGTTTACAGTGCTATTTTCTGAACCTTGTTTTCAGCCGAGGTCTTGTCAAAAGCATGCTGCGAAAAAACCCCGAAGTTCGGCCATCTGTATGTATAACCTTACCTATCTTGTTTATATAAACTTAATTGCCAATGTTTGTTAACTCTGAGAATTATAAAATTATCACAGGCCTCAGATTTACTTAGACATCCACATCTTCAGCCTTACGTTCTCGATGTCAAGCTCAGGCTTAATAACCTGAGACGCAAAACATTACCGCCTCAGTGGCCAGATTCTAAGAGGATTATGAAGAAAGCTCATTTTTCTGAACCTGCTGTCACTTGTCCAGCCTTTGGGGAAAGACGACATAATTCTCTCTGGAATGACAGAGCTTTGAATCCGGAAGCTGAAGAAGACACTGCATCTTCTATCAAATGTATAACTCGCAGAGTTTCAGATTTATCAATTGAGAGCAGCAGTAAAGGAACAGTAATATGTAAGCAAGTTTCTTCAAGTAAATCGAAGGTCTCGAAGTATCCTCTTGCAGAAAGTTCAGCGACATCAAGAAGAACAATGGAAACTGGAAGGAGACTCAAACACTTGGTAATAATACTCACTCATCTTTGTTATCTTAGAATCAATTGCCAAAGACATTACAGATTTTCATTGAAAGAAAATTCTTGCCGACAAAACGATCTTTATAAACTTCACAGTTGCTGTTAAATGGCTGCCAATACCATTAACAGACAATCCTGTTTTGTTATATTTCTCTGCAAGTCTCAGGTTTCTAAATACCAAAAAGCTTTATTCGATAGCGATCTCAGACTTTATATGAATTGTCTTGTAGAAATAATAGCTTAGACACCGATGATCATGNTGTTGCCTTTTGCTTGTGTTCAGCATCCGGTTTCAGGTGGTACCACCAGCAAGATAATTCCATCAGCTCGCCGGACTTCTCTACCACTCACAAAAAGGGCTACAACTCAAAACGCTGCAGCTTACAACCCAACAGTTGGGATCTTGCAGAATGTGAAGTCTCCAGAATATTCCATTAATGAGCCACAAGTTGATAAGATTGCCATTTTTCCTTTAGCTCCATATGAACAAGACATCTTCTTTACTCCCATGCAAAGGAAAACATCGTCCAAAAGCTCCTCTGTCTCAGACCGCTCTATAACAAAAGACAAATGCACAGTTCAAACTCATACGACGTGGCAGGGAATCCAACTCAACATGGTAGACAACATAAGCGACGGTTCATCATCATCTGATCAGAATGCAACTGCTGGTGCATCAAGCCAGACCACATCCTCTAATACAAGAAGATGTCGGTTTGACCCATCATCTTATCGTCAACGAGCTGATGCTTTGGAGGGGTTGCTTGAGTTTAGTGCCAGATTGTTACAAGAAGGGAGATACGATGAACTCAACATGTTGCTTAAACCTTTTGGCCCAGGAAAGGTGTCTCCCAGAGAAACTGCGATATGGATCGCAAAGAGCTTAAAGGAGAATCGTGACAAGGCGAAAACGTTAGGTGTAAAGGTTTCTAGAGAGATACCACCTGTGGGTTTCCTCTGACAGGCTTCACTTTGTATTAACGTTCGGTTTAGTTTGGTTTTAGCTGGGTTATGCTTCTGTAGAGTTGGTTTAGGTTTGATGGCTGACACTTTAAAATGTTTAGTAACAGTATTAGTTGGTTGCATGGGATGCTCTTTGCTTGAACCGGTAACTTTGCATTTGTAATCTGTAGACCTGATAGGGTTAAAACACTTCTTATGACTTCCTTTAATTGAGACTTCACAAAGGTTTCAATCGCTTTATTTTTGGCTCGTTATTGGTATACAAAATGCTTTCCCAATAGAGGAAGGGAGCTCCATCAAACTTGAACATTCACTGAGATCTACTTGTTCGTTTTGCACAAGTATATCTGCAGGTCAATTGGTAACAGCTTGTCCTGTGGGAAGGTTGTTAAAGGGTGAGATCTTGGGTTCGAGTAACGCCAAGCGCACCAATAACCTACGTAGTGGGCCAGGAGGGGCCTAGGGCTTTGGTAGCCAGAGAGGGGCCCAAGAGGGGCCCACAGGAGAGAGGTTAGGGTCGATGCGCTGCAGCGCTGTAAGGATGCCATGTGGTGGAGTTTGCCACATGGGCATGAGGGTCCCACGGGGCGGGTTGTTACAGAAAAGTCGGCGTTACTCGAAACCCAAGACCTCACCCTTTAACAACCTTCCCACAGGACAAACTGTTACCAATTGATCTGCAGGGAAGGTTGTTAAAGGGTGAGGACCTGGGTTCGAGGAACGCCAGGCGCACCAATAACCTACCTGGTGGGCCAGGAGGGGCCCATGGCTATGGTAGCAAGAGAGAGGCCCACATGAGAGAGGTTAGGGTCGATGCGTTGCAGCGCTGTAAGGATGCCATGTGGCGGAGTTTGCCACATAGGCATGTGAGTCCCACGGGGCGGGTTGTTACATATTTCATGACCTTTGCATTCTCTTTTGCCGTGGTTATTGCAGCTGGGAATGTTTTATGGCTTCCTGTCGTCATCTTCTATATGACTTGCCCCATGTTTCTTATGATGCTCTCTATGCTGTTACCTTACGTTTTGCTGCAAAGTCCTGGCTCTCGTTCAAGGTCGACATGGAAAATTATAGTTTATCTTGTGGGTTCACTTTCTTACGACTGAAACTAAAGTCATCAGTTCTCTGCTCACAAGTCTGTGAAGATCTCAAACAATCAGGTCGAAATGCCAGACACTAGTTAAAAAAAGGAATGTTTCTGATGCAGAGCGTCCACCATTTCCTATGTTATTTGGGTTTTCTTATTTGTTTGCTGTACCCTTTTCTATATCTTGGATAATTTGGGTTGTCTTTTTCATTTTATATAGAAACTTTAGGATTTCTACGTGAGATAGAGTTTCCTTCTTTTCTTTTGTTAACGGAGTTTAGTTCTTTTAAGTACTAGGTTTTGGATTTTTACTAGAATACCTATCTCTAAGGGTTGTAGAGGATTCGAGTTAATTTATTGAATTAAAATCAAAGAGTTTTTCAACTCTTGAACCTTGTTTTTCCGGCAGAACATCGATCCTCAACGTACGACAACGAGAAGACGTAATCATTTGGGCATTCACAGATTAAGAAGCAATTCCGTTTGATTTTTGTTCTTCGGAAAACATAATTCTGTCTTCTTGTTGTTTTTGGTCATTTGGGCATCAAATCCATCTTCTTGTTGACGTTGTCCTCAAGTCTTAACAATAACAAGAAGATGTAATCATTTGGTTTTTGTTCTTAGGAAAATATATCCTCTTTTGCAACACCTAGGTAATTACTAGAAGTGTAGTAGTAGTAGCAAACTAAGTTTGTTTAGTATTATTACATAAATCCATTAGCTGAAATTTTGTCAAGTTTTCTAATAAATTTATAGTGAAAAGAATTATTGGACTTGGTGTGTGTACCAAGTAGTGGTGAGTTATATGTGTGTGTGTGTGTCTACTGTTCTTACATTTACAATTTTTAAACTGTGGTACCACTCCTAGAATACACAAGTCAAGATTCTTGACTAGTAATGCATGTTGTAATATGTTCCTGTGATGAGTCCAAAAATAAACATTTCTACAACAGTTGAGGGCATAATCCTAAAAAATCACAACTCACAAGGATAGAGTAAACACTCTCCTTGTAGTGGCAACACTGGTGGCTACAGTGGCTTTTGCTGCATCACTTAGTGTGCCAATAGGTTACAACAGCAGAGAGTTAAAGTCAAGTGTTAAGTATTCTTACGAAGAATATGCATTTCATGCTTGTCATCTGCAATAGCATTGCCGTCTATAGTGATGTTATATCGACAGTTGCTCTTATATGGACACAATTGGCTGACCTAAAAATGCATGCTTACCACCTTCAAGTTTATTGTGCCACTACTGGGGTTCTCTATTATCGCCATGTCTTTGGCTTTTGTTGCAGGTTAAACCTGGTCTTGGGACAACATTATTGGCTTACCATATTTGTCTTGGCCTCAGGCGGGTTCTATCTCATGGCTCTACTTCTGCTCATCATCCCTTAAGCTTCGCCTTATACTTTTCGTCCGCTACTTTTTGTGGTTTCCCTTTTCCATGTTGCTTTTCTTTGGATACAGAAGGGATGGCACTGATGGGGAATGCTCGTCGCGAGTTTTCTGTTGGTCATTTCTTGGTTAATATCAAGACTTTACATTCTCATGATGTTCTAGCTTTTGCGGTGGTGGTCTTAGCTGAATAGTTTCAGGAAGTTTTTACCTTAAAAACCACATTAATTATATCTTGTTTTTTTAGATGGTTTCCCATGAGTTATTATAGAGCGTATTCTTATTTTGACGAAGTTTTTGTTTCAGTGGTGTTATATATTCTTTTGCTTTCTATTGTGCCTCCCTTTCTTAATCATGAAAAATGTGGAGGCTGCATATAGTTTTACATGGGCTAATGGAAAAGTAGAGAATTAAAATTCTCCCTAAATTAGCAAAGAAAAATACAAAAGCAGCCATTATGGTCTAAAGCCTCAGTGACCTTAGCTTAAAACCTTATTTATGTTTGTTTATGGCTTCAAATGTAATACATTCGGAAAAAGCAAACACAGGGTTGCAGTTAATCAATAAAAAGAAAACTCCTTGCACTTCATTGTAGATTGACTCAGGATTGTTCTTTACAAATTATGAAGAAGCCTGAGAGTTACTTAACTTGGATGCCGTTAGTCATTGTTGTCAGGTTGTGGCTATTGCCACCAGCATCCACAAGCATAAGAAATAAGGATAGTAGAAGATGTGTCAAAGAAAGAGTTGGGTATGAGAATATGGAGACACATAAGAAACCAGGAGCAGCAACGGAAGTAACAGGAAGATGGCACCAATGCCCAAAATGAAACGGCATGTAATAAGAGTCATTTCCTCACAACTTTGCAGCTTGGGTTCCTCATGAACTAGTGAATATTTCATGTAGGAAGGGAGAAAATTTCTTGTCCATTGGTTCTTGAAGGCTTGAAGCCAAGAGTTAATACAGGTTTTTTCAGATTTCTATATTCAACATTTCAACCCCAGTTTCTTAGATGGAAAACTATGTATTGGTCCCTATTTGTATATACAGTATTTTAACCTAATAGATTACGTACACAACACAACTTCACCTCCAGTAGAACCTCTATAAATTAATACTCGATAAATTAATAACCTCTATAAATTAATAAATTTCTCCGGTCCCGAGTTGGGACAAGTGTAAATTTTGACACAATTCGATAAAATAATAAGATAATAATTTTTTTAGAAATCCTATGTAAATATATGGTCCCATTAATATTATAAATTAATAATTTTATAAATATATCAAAATATATTTATAGATATGTTATATATGAATATATTTAGTGAAGTATGACTCTTGTGTTGTTTGTTTTTCCTTGAATTTGCATTAGTTTTTGTTAAAAAATATTTATAGTATTTTTCACTGCATCGAAAACTTTTGATATTATCTGTAAAACATGATAAATATTTTCTTACTTGTAATTGGTTCTAAAAGAGTATTGATTATAACAAAAAAAACTTAATTTTTAAAGTAATTTTTTAAAAAAAATTATGACATAAGGCAAAACTCTCTATAAATTAATAAATTATTAATTTATGGATAAATTAATACCTCTATAAATTAATAAAATTTCAAGGTCCCAACGTTATTAATTTATAGAGGTTTTACTGTATTTCGTTCTAATCCAAAAGTTTTAAACGCCAGTTGTCTTAATTAGGATGGTATTAGTTGGTTGATTACTTTACTATTAATATAAGGTCTCTGTCATTTTTTTTAGTAACTGGGGTCTACACTTCTTAAATGTTGAATCTCCCAACTAACTACAAATAGTTTCTTATATACTAGCTTCTTAATAGTTTACGGTATTGGATATGTGTTTCTTATATAGCTATTTTTTGGGCTTCAGTTATATAGGTATGATGTTTAAGAATTGAATTTGATAAAAAATTCAATTATAACTTCACAATGGTTTGTGATGTTTAAGTTTTTATGCTAAAATCCACGCTTAAAGATTCGTGTATACTAAGTCTTGTTCAATTTGATAAGACTTCACTTATAACTTAATTGTTTCTTGAGTCATTTTTTATTCTATTGCTGTTTACGTACAGCTACAGAGTAGGTATGATATTATATTAGAACATTGGATGGTGTGGTGGTAGTTAAAGAGATCACAACAACTGCGGTTAATTACTATGGAAAATGTGTGAACCATTGACTTTCTCCCGTGATTACTTCGACTTAAATAAAGACCTTGCAATAATTTATCTACAAGTTTACTACTACACTCTTAGTGGTCTCTGTGCACTCACATGGCTTGAATAACTAAAGAACTTATATATTAAACTGTCGTTTGATAAGCTTTAGCAAATCCTCTTGCATTAATTCAGATCGCTTTCTTCAATTGGTAAGTTTTCTCTTCATCTTCTCCTTGGTATGGTTGATGTGCTTCTTCTTTTTTGTTCCGTTTGTCAAGTAACTGAAATTGTGTTTCCAACATTTTGTATTATATGTGATGATTTAGGTTTGTGATGGACTATTCTCAAACACGTCTAAATAGAATTGAGTCACAGAGATCACCTAATGTGTATTATGACCGAGGGAGGCGGCTTTACTCCCCTTTCTATCTGATATTTTACTGCTTACGCACAATCAAAGGATTCCTTAAAAGAACAGAAGAAGGCACGCCACCTACCGGAGAAATCGAACTTGTACCAGAGTTCCTTACCAATCTCAATTTTTCAGATATTTTCCACCTCCCAGGTGAATCTGTGCAGATGAATCCAGAGATCTTTAGCGCAGTGAGTGCAGGGAACAAAGAATGCATGGAGAAGTTGAGAAGCTATGGAAAGCAGATGGCATGTCTCAAGAGCGATCAAGGAGATTCCATTCTTCACCTTGTTGCAGCTAGGGGTCATCTTGAAGTAGTAAAGAGCATAGTCTTTGATTGCCCATGTCTTCTATTGGTGGCAAACTCAAAGAGCCAGCTTCCTCTTCATGTAGCTGCTCATGCTGGTCATTTAGCAGTTGTTGAGGCTCTTGTTGCAACTGTAAAATTTGTTTCAGCTAAACTTTCTGAAGAAGAGAGGGAGAGACTGAATATATATATTGCAAAGGACAAAGATGGAGATACTCCTCTACACGGGGCCTTGAAAGCCGACCATAAGGCGATAGCTGCCTGTTTGGTGAAGGCGAACCAACAAGCTTCATATCTTGCAAACAAAGATGGAGTATCTCCGCTCTATCTGGTAGTTGAAGCTGGTATTAGTATACAGTTTGTGAAGGAAATGTTGAAAACTACAAGTAGTGACGGGTTTGAAGCTAAAGATTCTTCGTTACGATCCAAGTTGGAAGGAAGAAAATTTCTTCCACACGCCGCTTTGAGGGCCGGGAGAATAGGTTTGTTTTGCTATTTACCCATCGACATCTCTAGTAAATTTGTTAATGTATTTGTTAGAACCAGGAAGACTAAATCATGGTATGTATACTAATTGAGATTTCCACTTATTTGAGCAGATATCCTTGATGTAATTCTTACAGAAGATCCAAGTCTTGAGGATGAGCGAAACGAAAAAGGAAGGACATGTCTTTCGTTTGCAGCTTCCATGGGATATTATGAAGGAGTATGCAACCTGTTAGACCGCTCAACAAAGAGTGTTTATGTATGTGATGATGATGGATCCTTTCCAATCCATGTGGCAGCGAAGAGGGGTCACATCATGATTGTGAAAGAGCTTCTAAAACGTTGTCCAGATTCAGTAAATCTGCTTAATAAACTTGGCCAAAACATTCTTCACATTGCAGCCAAGAATGGGAAACTTTTACTTGTATATCATTTAAAGATATGGGATACAACCAAATATATGGGTAATGAGCAAGATATGGATGGGAATACACCGTTGCACCTAGCCGCCATAAAGTGGCGCCACTATGTAATTTGTATTCTTGTTGTAGCTTCCAATGAAAGAAGTTTGAACTCACGGAACAATGATGGTCAAACAGCTCTTGGTATTGCCGAGTCAAATCTGCAACCCAACTACATCTTCCAGGAGGTATGAAGTCCAATTTCTCACCATAAACACTAACTATGTGTTTTATGTATCTTCTTGACTATTTATAAGCCTTTTAAATGACTCGTGTTTTGGTCACACAGAGGCTGGCACTAATGGTCTTAGGATTCTTTTACACATTATCTGATACGAGATTACTACGGACCATGAAGCTAACAAAACCATCAAAACCTAGAGATGGTGACAAATACAAAGAGTACATCAATGCTCTTCTACTAGTAGCAACACTTATAGCGACTGTAACGTTTGCTGCAGGTTTTACAATACCAGGTGGCTTTAACAGCTCTGCTCCAAACTTGGGCATGGCAACTCTGACAAATCACCCAAAACTCATATATTTTCTGGTATTTGACACATTGGCAATGCAGAGCTCAGTCATAGCAATAGCAACTCTAATTTGGGCGCAGTTGGGCGATCCAGCACTCATCCAGAGATCTTTAAATGTGGCCTTGCCATTGTTGTTTCTCGCTCTACTCTCCATGCCAATGGCGTTCTATTATGGCGTGATTATTACAGTTGGGCATGTTAAAGGGTTTACACTTTTCCTTAATGTTACAAGTATGATGATCTTTTATGGGATGCTCTTTAGCCTTGGTCCTCATGTTATCCTACAGATGCCTGGCATTCCTGGTCGCTTGGTTTCAAGTTTCTTGCCCTTTTTCTCGGGTCATCTTTTAATAATAATGGCGATGATACTGATGAAACCTCTGCTACGTCTGTATGTGAAAATATCAGGCAAGAATCGTATTGAAAAACCATAACTCAACACAGGATATTCGTCCTGAAAGAGTACTGCATATTTCTCAACTATGTATGGAAGGCGATGTTTGACATTTTCCTATCTCGTTTTACTATCTTTCCTAATTGAGATTGATTTGTTTGTCTCACTTGCATGTACCATTTTCTTAGAAATCAATTTTTTTTCTTTTTGTATAAAAAACATGAGGTATAAATCTTGATCTATTTCTGTCTACACAAAGATAACTTGTTTTTTAAGGTATGCTTGTCAATACGTTTTGACCCCAAAATGCTTGTCAATACGTTTTGACGGGAATTCATCCGAGACACCCCTATTTCAAAAAACAAAAGTTCTTATATCCTCCCATAATCTAATACCCTTTTTTTAATTTCCCCCAATGTTAAAAGACACTTATACCCCACAACCATTTATCTCTTTTTATTTGAAAGTTAAATTGTAATTATAAAAAAAAAAAAAAAACAGAAAACGGGAAAAAAAAAATGGAAAAGCTCGAGCTCCCGAGCTAAAATCGGATTCACCCATTCGTCGGCGCCGGCTCCGATCTGCATCGTGGAGCTTCGCCAGCACCGGCATTGCTTCGCCATCACCATCCGAACTTCATCCGAGCTTCAGATTAGAGAACCCAGGTAAATCTTCAACTTATTAAGAACATTTCAAATGTGGTTTTTTGTATCGGATTTGAATTGTTGGGGATGCACATTGCATGATATCTGGATCGTTTAGCACTTGAACTTAGTAAGACATGGATTTGAGCTGTTTAATCGTAGTGAATCTTGAAGTAGAACCCGAAACATTTCAGATCTGGGAATTCTGCAACGATAGTAGAACTAGGTAGAACTAGTATTACTGGGTTCCGTAGTAGAACTTGGAAAACTGGTATTACTGATTATATAGTACAACTAGGACTGAGTTTTTTGTATATTTTTTGCAGGATACACAATGAGCAGCAAAAACGTATGCGTGCATTTTAAATGCAAAGGGTGCATTTACAATTTGATGTTTAAGATGGCAGTGGAGAAGATAACTTTGTCAATGGTTGAAGGTAGGATATACCAGAAGGTTGGATTAGATCAAAATAAGGTTAAATTGCGGCTGAGTTTCATGCCACTTGTAACAGAAAAGGAAGGACAATCGGTAATTAATTATGATGAGGATTTGGGTGTTTGGCTAGAATCCACTGACCAT
>OVAQ01002020.1:0-14393 GCA_900406345.1 Erysimum cheiri
TATCATCATGACACGGAAAATATTCAACTATTTTCTTAGTCACACGATTAACCACAAAAATAGTCACATATATTTTGTGGTTATTATGTAGTTACATATCCTACCAAAAAAAATAAAAATTATGTAGTTACATAACCACGGATATATATGTGATTACGTATGACCAAATTGTCATGAACACCTGCGGACTACAAATTGTCAATAGCCACTAAATATTCATGACTATCAATATACCCACCGTTTTGAGTTGTATCATTGCTTGCTTTTACTGTTTTGAAGACCATTTTTTCCTGGCACTTTTTTTGTTGGGATATTGTTCATGATAATTAACGGATCATGTTAGGTGTCGGATATACGTATTTCGATTCGGACCACTCGTAACTAAAAGTTTTTGTCTTTTGAGTAATTTGGATCAGGTTTCAATATGAACACAGAACACCTCGATCAGTATTTTAAATATATTTACTATCTTATAATTCCGTCATATTTTTCTCATTTCTATCTCTTATTATAAACCACAAGTAGTCTGAAGATCAACTTGGAGAAACTCAAAACATCTTTCGCATCATCCTATTATATTTTATGCGTATATCTTAAAATTTAATGTTTCGTATGCCTTGAAGAAATTGCGGACGTTCATACTTGGAGCGGACATCAATTCCTAAACCATATTTTATAAACAACAACTGCAACATGTGGTTGATGATTTGAAGTAGAGGTTTAATAATATTCAAGAGTATTATTTTGTTGTTATATAGGCTGGTTAATGAAGAATATTAAAATTGTCTTTATTAGCTGGTTAAGCAGCCAATTTTGTTATTAAACTTAGCATGACAACGAACAGTTTTTCTTTAAATATCATCAGTATGCGTTTCAAATAATCAGAAGGTTAGGTTTGAGTCGTTTGACAAACATTTTTTATATTTATATATTTAGATGGAGTGTGAACACAGAAACAACATTTAATTGTGTCAAAACATTGTCGGCACTCACTCGAGAGTTGAGACATCATGAGTTGTGAACTAACTAGTATATTACTAGTAAATTATTCTAATAAACAAGTTTTAGAGTAATGATAAGATTTCAAATTTATAATTTATTGGCAACTGTATAATTTTTTGTTTCCTTATGAATATTTCTTTTACATGGATCTAGACCATCATAAAACCTATTTTCACACAGATTGCATAGTGGTGAAATTAAACAAATCAGAGTGGATCATTATTCCGCAACATGATTTAAAACAGAACAAGAAAAGTAAATGCTATTTTGGCAAATATTGCGATGACACAAAATGATCATTTTTATTAATTCATTGAATATAGAGGCGAATATACATATCAAATCCGCACGCGTACGATTTCATATTCACACGCTCATATAACGTAAAACGCTAATTACCATCTGAGTATACATGCACTTGTTTCCACGTGTCAAGCTTTCCGGAACAATGAGCTTGGAGAATCTCTTATAGTGTGAACGCAAAGTATCTCTTGATTTCCGACTGGTCTTTAAGATTAAACAAAGATATGAAACTTTTAGAATTCGTAATGTCTATGATTCAAACCATTATTGTATAAAGTATGTTTACTTTTTAAAATAATTTATTTGTCTATATCACTAACGATCTTTAACCCAAGAAAATCATAGTAACATATCAGATTAAACGGTATAGTTGATGGCTTGATGCGGATACACTTGAAACTGATAAAATAAAATAAAAAAATAGTAAAACTTTGGTTGTAAAAGACTAATAAGTAATAACGTCCAAGAAACATATCACAATGGAAACTTGATTAAACTTTTTGAAATATTTAATAACATATCAAAACGTAATCCCACAGAATGTTATTAACGTTTTGTGGAGGAAAAAAATAGAATTATATTTTTCACCCATAATCCACAATGCAATCAATTATTCAGCAATAATCACGGTTGGTTCACAAAAATATCAAAGGAACCCACTCACCTTCACCTACAAGTGCAGTCCTCTGCATCTCTCTGTCTCTCTCGCTATATATATATATATTTCACACACACCCCACAAACCAAATACAAAGAACTGACTTCCTCCAGTAACAAGCAAAAGGCTTTTTTCTTCGTTCCAAATAATATAAAACAATTTTAAGAAAAAGGAGAAGTTTATCATCATCATCACCATGTCTGTTTCTTCCGACAACAATAGCATACCGAGACTTGTAATCAAGAAAGTTCTAGCAAAGCTTGAGAAGGAAGGTGAAGGTGCTGTCGTTAGAAACGGCATCACAGAGTGAGTTTTCTTCTCCTTTCTCCAAAACTCTCTCATCATAATCCAATGGCCTCACCTTTCAAGTTTCACATATTTTTCTTTTTGGGTTAAATTCAGGATTGACCAGAAGTTATTGGACCCGTTCGTGTTGCTAGTTGAATTTTCCTGTAAGTTTCTTCCTTCCCCAAACCTGTATGTATATAAAAAGTGTAATTCTTTTATATATGTTTACTTATTATAAGATTAATCTAAAGCTTTCAAAATTATTTGCTCTGTTTCTTGATCAGTTTCGCTCTCAGCTGGATTCCCACATCACCCTCACAGAGGTCAATATCGAATATACCTTCTTACACACGAATTTATACACACACACACTTACACATATACACAAAGTTGCTCTGTTCTGAAATGTCTCTAATGTAACTGATTAACTGTGTGTGCAGGTTTTGAAAGTGTTACATATATGCTACAGGGAGGTATCATTCACAACGATCCCAAAGGTCATAAAGGCACAATCCAAGCCGGAGATGTTCAGGTGAAATAAAACAGAACACACAAAAAAGATGCATTAAATCGTCTCTGAGTTTTCTAGTTTCACTCAATTTTGACTTTGATCTGACAGTGGATGACAGCAGGGAGAGGAATCATACATTCCGAATTTCCGGAAGAAGAAGTCAACAATGGTTTACAGCTTTGGATTAATCTCCCTTCCAGTGACAAAATGTAAAAGAAGCTTCTTTATAATCATCTCATAAAGAGTTCCAGTTCTGAATCTCTCTGTTCTTTGATTTTGACAGGATTGAACCAAAATATAAAGAACTATCGAGTTTAGACATCCCGAGAGCAGAAGAAAACGGAGTTGAGGTAAAAGTCATAGCCGGAGATTCAATGGGAATCCAAACTCCAGTCTACACAAGAACACCAACAATGTTCCTTGACTTTACCCTCAAGCCAGGATCTCAAACCCACCAGGCCGTTCCAGAATCTTGGACTGCTTTCGCCTACATTATAGAAGGCGATGAGGGTGTGTTCGGTTCCTTGAACTCTTCTGCTATATCGGCACATCATGTTGTTGTCTTTGGACCAGGGGATTTAGTTAGCGTGTGGAACAAGTCAACTTCGAGGTCCTTGAGGTTTTTCTTGATTGCAGGGAAACCGATTGGTGAGCCTGTGGTTCAGAGTGGTCCATTTGTGATGAATTCACAGGCGGAGATCGATATGGCTTTTGAGGATTATCAGAATGCTAAGAACGGGTTTGAAACGGCTAAGTGTTAAGAGGTCATAGTGAAAAGAGTTTGTAAACAAAGACCATTATGAATTTTTTGGGGTTTGTTTTCTTTATTTCACATTCAAGATGAGATCAATGTTAGGGGCAATAATAACAATCCTCTCTTCAGAACTTTGACAACAAATGGAAAATCCTGCTCAGAGAAAGCTTGAAACAAAGAGAAGCATGTTTACTGTCTAGCTCATGAATCCACCATATGACAAAGTAACTACTCAAAACTAAGAACTGAAACAAGCAAAAGATAATCGAGAATTCCCAATCAAAATGACAAATCATCAAACACAAGTCACAAAAACTAAGAACTAAAGGCAGAAAGAAGAGGAGAATCTTGGTTTAGCTGAGGACATCAGAGATTACTTGGATCTCGCAACTTGGTGAAGCTACTCTAGGAAAGTTCTTAAGTTGGCTTGACACTTTAATCAGATCATCATCGATTGATGTATCGTAGTATACCGTCAGTTGTTCAAGACGCGGCATTGTCTCTAGGAAATACTTGGTGAGCTCTATCTGATTCTCCATACCAGTTTCACCAAATCTCAATATCTTTAAAGCTTTCACCGGACTTGATGATAAGCAAGTAGGAACCTCCCCTGAAAATTTGCACAGGCAGCCGTCAACATCCCCACATTTGATTGTATAATTGTGGTGGAGTCCCTGAATCATGGAGGAAACAACATCAAAACCTAGTTTCTTTAAAAATTGTGTTAGCAGATGCAGTAAAAAGATAAGTATTGGTACTTCGAATACAAGGGTTTCTAGGTTTGGACAGTTCTTGAGTAGAGCTGGCAATGATTCCCATCCTACTTTCTGATCAGTCTTGATAGTTAAATGAGTCAGGTTGTTGAATACCGGTATTGATTCACAACAGAAAGTAAGAACCTGAAAGAAAAAAAACTCACAAGAACCAGATCAGCATCCATATGCAATCACTATCTCAAAAAAATCATTAATCAATTACGTTAACATACCCCAAGAGTGTCGGCAGATAAGTAAAGGATCTGAACATTGCATATTCCCATAAGAAAGTCTGTTGCATTGCCGACCAAATCTCCATAGCTTGCATGTGCATACTGATCACATGTCATTGCAAGATCAATAGTAGCATCCACAAGCGAACCAAGATTCACTTTTGGATACTTTCCCGCAACATAATCAGAGTATTTCAAGTAGACAAGACTCGGTGTATCAAACGAAACACTATCCGGATTTTTATCATAGTCTATACACCATAGCGTTAGTCTCTTGAGGGTTTTGGAAGACACAGAGCGGTTCCAAATATCAGAGTAGACATTACTCAGAACTAGCTCCTCAAGGACAGGACAACTAGAAGTAACCTTGTCAAAACAATCATCAGCTTTTCCCAACATAATTTTTTTAATATAGAGAGACTTAAGCTTTGGAAGAAAAACATGGTCCACATCAATGCAACGAACATGATCAGATTCTATTCTCAGCCTAACCAGTGACTTGCTCACAAGGAGCTTTGAAGGCAGAGAACCCCTATCCACGGTAACGTGCAAATCAAGATCCGTTACCCCACGTTCCAACACATTTAATATCCAAGATGTGACATAATCTGGATGAACACCATGTTCACAGTTCAAAGAGAACTTGTTTATAGTAGAATTCCCTTGCAAGTCCAGTACTCTACCCACGAAAGCCATAAAACTTGTAAGAATCGCATCCCTTTCTCTGTTACCAAATGCAGGAAGTGGATATACGGAGTCATCGAAAACAAGATTTGGCCTGAAAGCAAAGAGATACCGCCATTTCTTTGAGAGAACTGAAGTCAAAGCAGAGTCTTCTATGGGAAGGAATGACAATATGTGGCAAATCAGAGCTTCTGGTAGATTGCTGATTATATCTTTTGAACCAATATCCATCTTTTTCGAGTTCATATTGACAGATCTCAACAGCCACTACCTGAAAAAGGACATGCGTAAGTAAAAAAACCAATGAAAGAATTTATAAAACTTGGATCCAATACGGAATTCAATTGTATAAAGGTCTTTGTCTTTTCACAGATAGAAAGGTAGGCGGGGAAAAACGATCAGAATGAAACAAGTACACCCACAGAAGCAAATTGCTAGAGAAAAATTAAGATTTGACAATACGGAATCACAAGAAATGAGGGAACTCGCTTTAGTTTTTAGAGAGAATTACAACAAAATTACCCAAACATTGCGAACTTGTGAATTTATGGACAGCCGAGGTTGATTGTGAGAGGGGGAGTGGACAAGGAAACTAGGGTTTTTGAGAAAATGGGAGTACATTCTGGCGAGACATTAAGAATTCTGAATTAATTACATACTTACTTCCAAACAATACTCGTCTATAATCTTCAAGATCATAGTTAATTATAAGAGAAAATTCAATGCTGTCAAAAAAAAAAAATCAATTCCTTTTATGATTAATTATGATAAATAGGTAACATGCATTACAAACAAACGATTATGGAAACGAGAATCAAATATACTAATTACAGCAGCATTCAATTTCCAAACCTTTCGGGCATATTTCCCTTTCTTTCTTTCTTTTTTCCTCTTGAGATTTTCGCCAATAAGATCATACCAATCCCCGGCATTATGTACGTATTAACATAAAATATGTAGGCACGCCAATTTCACATTCTCCATTAAAAACCATTCTTGTTTTTTTATCGATTTTTAACTGCAACGAACAGAGAGACAGGAGAGATATACAAGAAACAGAGTTTTATTATAATCATCATCATTATGTTATCGAGAAAGGTCATTAAGAAGATTTTTGCAAAATCTGAGAATGAAGGTGATGGTACTGTCGTTAGACAAGGCATCACAAAGTGAGTTTTTTTTTGTTCTGAATTTTCTCAGGAATATCAAATGGCTTCACCTTCAAGTTTCATATATTTTCCTTGTGGGGTTACTTCAGGAGTGACCAGAAGTTATTGGATCCGTTTGTGTCTCTAGTTGAATTCTCCGGTAAACTGTTTTTACTTCCCCAATGTGTAATTTAAAACTGTGATTGTGATGTTTACTTATTATAGGATAATCTAAGCAGCCATTTGTTGTGTGTTTGCTCTGTTTCTTGATCAGTTTCACCTCCAGGTGGATTTAGAGATCATCCTCACAGAGGTTAATCATCGATCCATTCTTATACACAAAGCCTGCTCTGTTCTGTAATGAATCTCATGTAATTGATCAACCGTGTGGCAGGTTTTGAAAGTGTTACGTACATGTTGCAGGTGAGAAACAAGTCTTCATCGATGATCTGAATCAAGAATCTTTTTGCTTAGTCTGATCGTTTTAACATTTACAGGGAGGCATCATTCACCAAGACTTCAATGGTCATAAGGGTACAATCCATGAAGGAGATGTTCAGGTGAAAAACCAAAAGAAAAGATAACATTTCAGACCAAAGAAGCCTGATTCTTGCTTTATATATTGCAGTGGATGACAGCAGGAAGAGGAATCATTCATTCTGAAATGCCTGAAGAAGAAATCAACATTGGCTTACAGCTTTGGATCAACCTCCCTTCCAGTGACAAAATGTAAAAAGAAGATTCAACTTTTCTTCACAGGTTTCTCAATGTTTTTTAGATCTTTGTCTTTGATTTCGACAGGATTGAGCCAAAAAACCTAGAACTGTCGAGTTCAGAGATACCGAGAGCAGAGGAAGATGGAGTACAAGTCAAAGTCATAGCTGGAGATTCAATGGGAGTCCAATCTCCTTTCTACACAAAAACACCAATCATGTTCCTTGACTTTACTCTCGAGCCAAGAGCTCAAGCCCACCAGACCCTTCCAGAGTCTTGGACCGCCTTCGCCTACATTATAGAAGGTGATGATGGCATATTTGGTTCCTTGGACTCTTCCACAGTACAAGCAAACAGCCAAACAGTGTTGTGGTGTTTGGAAAAGAGGATAAAGTCAGCATGTGGAATACATCAAGCTTTAGGCCGTTGAGGTTCTTGTTGATTGCAGGGGAACCAATCGGTGAGCCTGTAGTTCAGCACGGGCCGTTTGTGATGAATTCACAGGCTGCGATTGATATGGCCATTGGGGACTACCGCAATGCCAAGAATGGCTTTGAAATGGCCAAGTATTGGAAGTCAGAGTGAAGAGTTTGAAGCAATGATCAGAGAGAGTTATTGTTATGTTTTCTTCTTTATTTCTGTGTTTCATATGGTAGGTAATCTTACATTTTAGATCATATCAATGTCAGGTAATAAAACAACATGCTACGTTACAGAAAGTTGATTAACTGTATTTCAATTTTACACAAGACCTGTCTTACATTTTGAAGCTTTTCTTTTTTGGTCTAGTTTACCAATTTTTTTTTTATCCTTCCTTAGAGGGAAATTTCTCCAAAAGACAAATCATAGCTTATACAGAAGAACTAAAACAACTAAAGTAAACAAAAGCATAAGTGAAACACAAGTCATAAGATACTATTACAAACTTAAAGCCGAGACAACTCATGGCTGTGAGATGGTAAAAATTAGAGGCATGAGTGAATCCAAAAAGAGCTTGAGAAACTAAAAAGGAACTTCCAATACAAGAAATCCATTTCGCCGATGAAAAGGAAACATGCTTAAGCAGAAGACAAGATGATGTTATCAGAGATTACTTCAATCCTGCACTCGCTTAAACCTTCTCTAGGAACCATCTGAAATTGGTCAAATACTTCCTCCACATCTTCGTCAATTGACGTTTCATAGTGTATTATGAGTTGTTCAAGATTGGGCATTGTCTCAAGGAAGTACTTGACTTGCTCCATCATTTTGTCCATGTCCTCATCTTCAAAGATATCTCCAAATTTTGATATCTTTAGGACCTTCACTGGACTTGATGATAGGCAAGTGGGAATATCCTCCTCCTCCCATGGTTTGCAGAGGCACTCGTCACTTTGACATTTCATTCCATCTCTGTGGAGAAGTCCCTAACACACAAAAGGAAACTAATTTCAAAATCTATTCTCTTTGTTTAAATAATGTATCAACAGATGATATAAAGGATATATATTTGGTACTTCGAAGACAAGGGTTTCTAGATTTGGACAGTTCTTGAGCAGAGCCGTCAGTTATTCCCATTCTACACTTCGGTCAGTCTTAATAGTTAGATGAATCAGGTTGTTGTAAACCGGTATTGGTTTGCAGCAGAAAGCAAGTACCTGAAAAAAAAAAAAAAACAAAGATCATCTAAATCATCACTCATTTGAAATCATTAACTCGGTAATAAAAATAAGGACAAAGTTGGGACTGAACTGACCTCAAGAGTGTTGTGAGATAAGTAAAGGGTCTTAACATTGCATATTCCCATAATAAGATCCGTTGCATTGCCAACCATCTTCCCTTTTCTCGGTTTGACTAGATAGTCCTCTGAAAATTTGGCCTTGTGGATCTGATCATGTGTCATTCGAAGGTCAAGACTAGCTTCAACAAGCGAAGCAAAATTCACATTTGGATATTTGTCGGCAATAGTATCAGAATACTCCAAGTAGACAAGATTTGGAGTATCAAAGGACACACTCTTGGGATTCTCATCAAACATCTGCTGAAAACGAAACGTTAGTCTCTTGAGGCTTGTGCTTGATACAGAGCAAGATTCCCAAAATTCCTGAACCATTTCCTCATTCGCAGTAACCACTGAAGACAGAGGCCACTCCCAATACGAAGAGATGTGGAGAACAAGTTCTGACACATCAAGACTCAAGACATTGTTTATCCAATCAATGACAGGTTTTGAACCAACATCATCTTTACACTTGAGGGAGAATCTGTTTAAAGGATCCTTCCCATGGAAAGCCAACATACAATCCACGAAAGTTATAAACTTTGTACGAAGTTCATCCCTTTCACGCTTCCTCGTTATAGTAGGATCCATAAAGTCTGCGTCATCAAACTCAAGATTCATCTTTTCGAATAAAAGCCTGAACAGAGAATATGAGCTCGAGTAAGAAACTCAACAAAAGGATTCCAGAATCTAAACTTATCAATGTCAAATCTAATCTTGAAGTACTTTTAAACACTAGATGAGAAGAAGATGTAGAAGAAACTTACTTGGGAAATAGAAGCAGAGATCACCAAAACCACACAACTGTTGAATTATTTAGATCTTAGGAACAACCTGATTTAGATATTTATAGCAAAAGGGAAGTGAAAGTGGAAAACTGGCAATTGTAGCCCTAAAAATTTGGCGGGATCGTTGAGTTCCAAAGCTGGATTTTCTTTTCAACGAGTTGTCAAGTTCTCAGATTTTGTTGATGATGATCTTCTCTGTGATAAAGGAGGATTTTTTTCAAGAGTCGAATCAAGTTGTAGCAGTATCGCCTGCGTGATGCGAACTTGACAACGATAGATGTGACTGACTTCATTATAACTGCAAAGAATTTTTTTTTTTTTTTTTTAATGCTGAAAATCCAAAAACATTATTACTCGTACTAAACAAGCTTGTTACCAAGAGATGTATTTCAATTTATGTGTCACTAGTGAGTCAATTTTATTAGGATTCGCCGCAAGTTTTTCACATTTTCCATTTTTCTAATGGTTTAATCACCCAGTGGAAATGAGTGCGACTATACTTGGAACCAAAGCCTTATATATTTTGTCATCAGAAACCCTAAATTTTATCAGGAACATCACCACAAGACTATGATTAATTCCTTATAGGCTAATAATACCAGACACAATTTTCTACCAATTCTTCAAAATCCGTTTCTTAAGCCAATCGAAGACCAAAATCCGTTTCTATTCGATTGCCGTCAGCTGACAATATCTGCTCTAAAACGTGGCTCTGTTTCGAGGAAAGCTACAATTCGAATAGTTAACGGACACGTTACCTGCCAATTGAAAGGCTCCATCAACTATGGTGATTAGTGACCGTTAAATTTCAATTTCCAAGTTTTATCTGATTATACAAGTTATCACTCCTTTATAACTATAATACAAATTTTAAATTTTAAACCTTCGTTTTTTAGTGTTGGAAGTGGTGTGAAGATTTTTCGTCGAGTAAATGTCTAATCAAGTTATATCAGTCCGTATCGTCTCTCTTCTCTATCCAATTCTTTAAATAATCTTTAATATAATATGAGACGAAATTGCGTTTGCGTGACGTCATCATTATTTGAGAAGTTTATTTCTAATTTATTTCTTTTTTTTTTTGGTTGTAAAAAGGTTTATTTCTATTTTTTTGCCGGTCGTTAATTGAGATTTGAGACGATTATGTTAGTAGTAATTAAGGTAACAAATATATTTTGAGCCTTATCAAGACAATTTCATAATAAATGTTAAACTCTAAATTCTGTGAGCAACATCACCACGAAACTATGATTCAGGCGTTAAAGATGCTCAGTTTGGAGCTAGCTTACATGGAAACTCCGTTCAAAGAGCGTTTCCCGTTTCGGAAACGGAAACGCGATGGAAACGCGTGGAAACGTGATGGAAACGCGTTTCCTTAAAATAGTGATTTGGAAACGTATTAGAAACTTCGATTCCAATTTTGGAAACTTTGTTTCTAATTTTGGAAACGCCGTTTCTTAAATGGAAAAGTGTTTGGAAACTTTTGTTTTTATTTGGAAATTTAATTGATATTTTCATAATTTATTTTCATAATTGGTGGAGACGATGATAATGTGAATGAGAATGAAAATGAAGATGATGGACTTTAAGTGTTTTATTCTATTTATCTTTAGCTAAATTATTTAATATTTATGTATTAGATTCATGTTTTTTCAAACTCTCTATTTTTTTTTTAATATGGTTGGACTTATCTATTTTTTCAAATATTAATATGGTTTTAAAATTTTTATGCTTATTGTTTAATCATATATTTAATTATTCATAATATATGTAATAAATACTTTATATATATATATATATATATGTGTGTGTGACTTTATATATATATATATATGTGTGTGTGTGCGCGCGTTTCCAAAACGTACCCGTTTCTTAATTTTTTTTAAAAAATCGTTTCCACGTTTCCAAACGTTTCGCTTCCACGTACCCGTTTCCGTTTCCAGGCAGCTTAGGTTAATTTGGAGGAAGCCCCACAATTCCAATAGTTAACGGTCCTGTTCTTTTTGTAATCGCTACATAAGCGATCAGCGACCCAAAATTACACCTTACTTGACACGTAAGTATGTGCAGAGTAACACCAACGCTCCCGTGAAATAGTCGCAGCGATTATTATAACCGTCGCTGTTTTTTCGGGCGACACCGATGTCACCGGCAAACACCTATAAAATTAGTTGCGGCGACTCCTTTTTTTTTCAGCGACTCTTTTTCTTATTCTCCACCATTTTTGTGTCGCTGTTAATGTTTGATTTTTGGTCGCTCAAAGTAGTCGCGGCGACACCGTAACGAACAAGGCCAACGTGTCCGTTACCTTAATTCATCAATTTCTTTTTTTTTTTTTTTTTTTTTAATTTTTCAATTTTTTTTTTATTTTTAAANAATTTCTTTTACATTGTAGAAACTAGAAAGTTTTTTTTTTTTCTAAAATCGAAAATGTACTATCAAATTAGGTTTAAAAATACTAAATTTGAGAATTATGAGAAAATGCTCAAGACATTCAGATAAAAAGAATAAAAATATGCTCTGTTGTATGACTGTTTGAAAACAAAAATCGGATTTAAAGAACAATAAAAACCATCTGAAACTTTGATAACGAATAAGTTTTTGTAGAGAAACTATTTCACAACAAAAAAGGGGTCCAAGATCTGACCAAACCTATGGCTGCATTCGTGGACCGAACGGTGATGGCTGCTATAACCAGCAGCTACAGAATATAGAATATGAGTTGGTTCACCTAATTTATGTTAATATGTGTATAATATTTAACCAAAAAGTTATATATGTATATAATATTATCCATTATTTAATCCAAAATACAAGAATCCATTAAAGTTGTGTAAAGTATTTAAAAAAAAAAAAAAAAAAATTAATGAACCCTTGTTTGATGTCATTGACGCATTGTAATTCCTTTTTTTTCCTGTAAAGACTCATTTGTACGTAATTATAAACTAAAAAAATACTGTATAAAAGATTAGACAAGTGTACGGCGTCTTTTTGTTAATGGAGATTAGTTAAGGACTTAATTAGACTCCGTTAAAGTGTCATTTTCTCAGTTTGATTTTCTTATTACGTTTTGGATTTGTTTAGTACTCTACAAGAAAATTATATCCCTCCTGGACTATAAAGAAAATCTATAACATATGAAATAATTTTGGACTAATCAAATCAACTGTATGGTGAGTTCTTCAAAATTATTTTCCACTTTTAATTTCGATAAAGTTACAAAATCAAATTCAAAATCGGATGTTACATTTAGGAGATCATTTTTTCCTACCAAAGTAGCGACTCAACAAATGGAAGTAACTGGGATGCAAGTAACTGGTTGAGCCGGTGGCAACCAAGAGAAGTTGACCGACGCGGCGACGCGTGGCCATGTGACGTTTACCTTTGAAGCATGTGAAAGGAAAATGTGTAATGTAATCGGATGCCATGCCAACAATAATTCCAACAATTGGTTTCGTTATCAATTTGTGTCGAGACATGTTTGTTGCCACCTTTCATTTAAACTACGTTTTCATATACCATATATTTATTGAGTAAATACTAACTTATTATCATATCTGCGTTGAGGGATAGACTATTAAATTTGCTGGTCTTGATTCTTTAATGAATATATAATCAATTTTGTAACGTGATCTTGAAGGTAACAAGTATGGGTGTCTTTTTTTTTTAATATAAAGATTCGATGTTGCAGTGCGCATAACTCCGCAGATCGATATGTCCGTATCTCTTGGTTTTGACCATACCATTCATCGATTCGAAACAAAGAACAAATGTGGATCGACTGTTTATCCGATCCGTTAGGATTAATTCTGCTTTCTTCATGGTTGGATCAAGCACAATTAAGACTCAACTAGTCAAACGTGAATAGGATCGAATGCGTGACCTCGACGCGTCGGGGATTTCTCTCCCAAATTTCTCAACCCTAGAACTCGCGTCGCCGCTCTCAGATCCGGAGGCTGCCTCCTTCTCCGGCTAGCGCCGGCGTGGTGAGGTAGTCTTCATTCTCTCTTTGCGCTTCATGTCTGTCTTGGTAGGTTCCGATGGCAGGAGGAGTGAGTCGGGACCCTCCTTTCCGACGATGTTCCCTCCTCCATTGATGCAGTCGCCACCTCGATATATGGCGGAGAGAGGCTCCACGGCGAGGCTCGGTTGAAGACGTTGATGCTTTCACGGGATCCACCTCTCACGGCTCAACCACCGGAGACGATGGAGGTGACTGCTACGGAAGTTGATGGAGGATGTCGGAAGCATCGTATTGCCTTGATGGATTCAGATCTGGAAACCGTGGGTTTAGCCATCGGAGTCCGGTCACCGCGAGAGCGGTTTCTGTCGGCCGGAAGGGAAAGACCCAGCTCCGGTGAATCGGAAAGGATAGAACTGGGGACATGGGGTTAGATCTGAGTTTTGACTCGCTAACTTACTCAGGAGCGGCCAACAGCGATCCTGCCCGTCGGAAGCTCGCCATACCAGGAGATCTGTAGCGGATCTGGAGGCGCGCCGGAGAAAGCTACGCGACGGGAACCGGTTACTCCCGTTAACTTTGTCGATCTGGTGTCGCCTCCGTGAAGCCGTGGATCTTGTAACCGCCGGTGCTAATGGCGTGGCTCCTCCGCTCGCCGGTATCAACCAAGATCGGAGCCCGTGTCGCCGGCGAGTAGATTTTTCCGATTTGCAACTTTTGTAACTTTTGTCATTCTATTCTGGGTCAAGACTAAGCCCATTAATGTGGAAGACCCATGTTTTTTACTTTTATTATTAATATAAGTTAATTAAAAAAAAAAAAAAAAAAAAAAAAAAAA
>OVAQ01002021.1:3482-14580 GCA_900406345.1 Erysimum cheiri
TCCTTTCTTCCTACTTGTTACCGGTACGTCTCTATCTCCTCAAAACCATTTCCCTATCAATTTTCCTTGTGTCATTTTCCATGAAAATTGTTTTTATTTTTTGCAGAAAATTAATGACCTTCTCTTTCTCCCTGATTCGATCGATTACGTGATCAGAAACAGAACTACTAACTCGGGACATAAGTCCCGATCCAGCCAAGCCCACTGATGAAGAAAGACATTGTCTGAAGAAACAAGTAGATGAAGTAATTGTTCTTCCCGTGCACAAAGTCATAGCATCCACAAACGAACAAGAACGCCGCGAATCCAAGCTCCAATGTATTCAATCTAACGGAAATAACTCATAATATCATTTAGTGTAAATCCCTAGTTTCTAATAATAAAGAAAGTATACATACCGATCAGGCAATTTGAAGATTCTGGGGAACCTTTTGAGCCCTTTTGTGTTTCCTTTGGCGCTTTGACCGCTTCCAAGCTTAGCAGTCACAACCCATTCGTTAGCCCTTCCCGCCTCAAACAGACCAATGAGAGTGGCCTTTGTCCGGTGCAGCGACATCACATTCTCGAATAGAATCCAGTAGAACAGCAGATGAATCGACCTTTTTTTAACAAAATCAAAATAAACAGGGATTAAACGCAATTACTTGACATACAATCAACCCATAAGTAAGAAACAAAGGTAATGACTTGAGATACAAGCAACCAAAATTTACCTTGGAGTACCAACGGAGTTGAG
Organism: Erysimum cheiri; assembly: GCA_900406345.1. Lineage (NCBI taxonomy): Eukaryota > Viridiplantae > Streptophyta > Magnoliopsida > Brassicales > Brassicaceae > Erysimum > Erysimum cheiri. Next base: position 4,219 of record OVAQ01002021.1, read on the forward strand.
GATAGTGATGATGGAAGGGATATAAACGGAACCCCAAATCGGAACATAAACTTCGGGGACGAGAATTGTGAGTGGAAGAACAACGCAGTAGAAACAAAATGTGACCCAATGTGCAATGATTTTCCTCACAAAGAAGAAGCTGTAAATCACGTACACTTTCTTCCAGAATCTCACTTTCTGCGCCACATCAGTAATAAAATCAGATTAACGAATTTCTGAATATATTTTAGTTATAGTATAATGTTTGTATTATTACCTTGTTTCTTATGATCTCCATGACCATTTTCCTAAAGAGATTTGCAGGTCCACAAGACCATCTATGTTGCTGAAAACGGAAGGCTCTAAAAGTACTTGGAAGCTCACTTTTCACCTAATACAAAGAAAAAAATGACTCGTATTTATTATGATGTACACCANGATGTACACCAATTTTATACAAGTAATAAAAAAATATCTTTAGATCTTGAAAAGGTAAAATGATTATAACATAACTTGTGAATGAGCTATATCATGCGTTTAATAAGACAAGTATCTTGTGCACCAACTACTTTTTGTTCTGTGTTTAATTNTATGATGTACACCAATTTTTATACAAGTAATAAAAAAATATCTTTAGATCTTGAAAAGGTAAAATGATTATAACATAACTTGTGAATGAGCTATTCAGCTATATCATGCGTTTAATAAGAGAAGTATCTTGTGCACCAACTACTTTTTGTTCTGTGTTTAATTTATTCTAACTATTTAATTATCATACTTATACAAATATTTCAGAAAAATAAGTAAATTAAAACCTGAAGGTCACCGAGGTAGAGAAATTTCCAGCCGCGAAGACTTGCTCGGACGGCGAGATCCATATCTTCCACGGTGGTCCTATCTTTCCACCCACCGGCTTCATTTATCGCCGCTATTCTCCAGATTCCGGCGGTCCCTGTAAAATTATTAAATATAAAAATAAGATTTAGTACTTATATCTACATAAATTAAGATTCTGTAAATTATTTATGACAAAAACACATTTAAGATTGCTTCTGCTACAAGTCGTACTGTAATGAATGTGTCCCCTTACACTAGCTACTAAATTAAATTGAACACATGAGTATAAAAGAAACCAATTTATTAGATTTTCCAAGCTTGCAAATCTTACTTATAAGACAAGGGATGACTATAACTATTTTTAAGTATAACTACACCTACTTGCTTCACATTTCAGATTCCCTCTATCAATCAATTATTGATTGATTATTTATACATTAATTTGATTCCTTGTAATATATTTCTTCCTCAGTTTTCTAGTTACAGTTGTACACTATCATAACATAACAAATAAAATAAAGTTTGGGTCCACATACTGTGCTTCAATTGGTCGGACAACATACCAATTCCATCACCCTAAACTCGACTAATAATATTACCACACCACATCAATAGACAACAATATTTTCTACTTTCAAATTAAATGATGTAGTTAGTAATAGTATACTAATTGCTTTACCGTTGAAGCCAAAAAAGGCATGTGTTGATGAACCGACTTCTTGCTCAACAGTGAAATGGTAGTCCAACGACATTTCTTGCATCCTTGTCAATAAGCATTCATCAGAATTAACTGCAAATGTAAATAATAAAAAGATTAAAACATTAGTCAACAAAAAAAATCTAACGGTTTTAACATACAATTATTAGGACAAACAAAGCTCTATTCATTTTGTAATAATTAATATAGAGAATCTCCCAAATGTGGCACTATCAGGAAGTAACGTCCTTCTCTTTTGTTTTTAGCTTTAATAGTCAATCGTATTCATATAGCTTTCTCATTATTAAATTCACTAAGTTTGGACTCTTGCTTAAAAAAATAAAGACAAGAAAAATTAAAATAATAAACAATCAACAATACCAAGTGTCGGCAAGAGAAATGCAGGTCCACAGTAGACTCGATACTCATACTGTATACTAGTACTGACAACAATGGGTTCCACACTTGGCATTTAAAGAAAGGCAAAAAGCACGTGGAAGGTATCAGAGACCCGACAACTTCAAAAGACCAACAGTTAACACTCGCCTTCTTTAGTTCTAACCCGACCCGACCCATTATATTCGGGTCGAACTGACCCTCGGATCCGAAATTCCGGAGCAGATAAAAGAAGCGTGACATGACGTCAGTACAAATATCCGTTGACCCGGAATTTCGCAACTAATCCGACCCGGTGTAGTGACTAGAGAGTAGAGACTAGAGAGTACATTTTCATACAGTGCGGCGAGGTGTACCTAAGTCTGATGTGAACAAAAGCACAACGGTTTTTACACCGTGGCTTATTTTAATTGGTTTACATAGACCCACTGAAAAACCAATACACTAGTGCAGCTACTCCGCCGACACAAACAGAACTAACCCTACTTCTTCAATCAGACAATATAGAGCGAATAATAATAAGTATATGTCAAAGAAAAATACAAAATTGACGAAAAGACCATTTCAAAAAAGCCAAAAAAATAAAGGTGATAATATGTAAGAAAGTTAGCAAAGAAGAAGGAAAAGACGATAAAAAGAAAAATAGTAGTATTTTTTTAAAAAAGAACAATGGAGGGCATATACCACCGACACCACTAATGTAGCTACAAAACCAAAACCACGAGCTTTCATTTAATGATCTATACAACATTAAATTTTTCATAAAACATAAACAAAGACACCGATTCAGTAGTATTTGACCCTGAGACTTGCACAATATTATCAAATGTCCATGTTTTTGTTTTTTATTATAACAAACCCTATAGATCAATAATCAAGCTATTTCAATGACTATCAAATTTAAGATAGTCTACCAATTATGATGATATTAAATCTAGATTGAAATAAATGTTACTGAAATAATTACCGAACCGCCATCGAGCCTGAACCAGGGCAATGTTGGGATTGTGGATGAGAAAAGGGATGCTACGGCGAAGAAAATCGGGTTCGGGCTGAAAATCGGCGTCGAAGATGACAACATATTCGCAATGTTTGACATAACTACGTTTGAGTCCTTCCTTCAAAGCACCGGCCTTGTAACCAACTCTAGTTTCTCTTATTTGATACCTAATGTTGATTCCTTTACTTGCCCATCTTTGGCACTCCACTTCCACCATTTGCTGCACATTTTAAGTATATACCATTTAATCATCACACATCAAATATCTATTAATGTTCCAAATTTATTACAGTCGGTCCAAAAGATTTCCCTTTTTATTTTTCTTACCTGCCGGAAAATATTACATCTCTTTTAATAAAGAAAGGAAATCTTTTGAAAAAGGTGATTAAATATAGTGATTAAAAATCTACTTATTTGGAGAAAGTTGTGGAAAATAATAATGAAGGCTATATTTTTGTGAAATGGACTAAGTACACAAAAAAATACTAATAATACCTTAACAGTAGGATCTGTTGAGTCATCCAACACTTGAATCACGAGACGATCGGACGGCCACGATAGTCCACACGCCGCTCCTATTGATAGCTTATAAACCTGCAAGGCAAAAATCACGGGGAAGGCAAAAAATCTATTGTCAAACTTTTTCACTTTTAGTCCACTAGTTTATCGATTTACTACAAGTTAACCCCTAAACTATGGGTTTATCCAGAAAAACCCAAAATCTCAGAGATCAATAAAGAACTACTTTACGAGTCACGACGACTCTCGCCGTTTCGGGATTTGGAACGGCGGAGGAATATGAATACGTGGGGAAAAGTGATTTTTTCGTAAAATCTGAGGCTACTTTCATCGAAAGTTTAAAACTTTAGGGAGAAACAGAGCAAAAAACAGAGCAATGAACAGAGGAGAGAAGAGAGAGAGACCTCTCGTTCGTTGAACATGGGGATTTGTACGAGGACGACTGGGAAATTGGAGGTTCCGAGCTCTTCATCGTCTTGAATAGTCTCGAATTTGTAACGTTTGTCTGGTTTTTTCCAGAAGAGTTTGACGAGGACGATGACGATTCCCATGTAAACCCTCTCACATAAGAGCATGACAGACATTACCAAACAGATGTAAACCGCCAATTGAAGAAGAGGGACAATCACTGGCGCTTTCACAAGCTCCCAGATCATGCCTAATTGGCCTGTGATCTCCATCCTCACGCCGTCGAATGTCTCCGGCAACACGAACTTTGGTGAAACACCATCCATTTTTCCTTCTCTCTCCTCTCTTCTCTCTCTCTATTACAGTGTAACAATGGCGGGTTTCTCTCTCCCTAGAATGAGGTTTTTTTGCTCTGTTCTGTTGTAATGGGGTTTATGAAACGAAGGAGAGAGAAGGAGATTGCCTTTCTCTCTCTACAGTTGTGAAGAGAGAGAAAACTTGAGAAGAGAGAAAGCCAAAAGGAAATGTGGTTTATGGGAGAAGAGGAAGAGAAGGAAATATAAATGGTGAAATTTTGTTTTTAACTTTATTTAATTTTTATTTATTTATTTTCTCCCGTTTGTAAGATATTTTTTCCCTTTTTTGATTGATTTTATGAGATTTTCTACAGAGGAGTAATAAAGGTTAATTAAAAGAAAAGAAAAAAAGAAGAGAAAGATAAAGTCCAGTGTGACATTTGGTTTGTCTTTGTGAGGTTCTATTTTCAGTTAAAGAAGTTCTGGTAAAAATAGTAACAGAGGATTTGGTTATGTTCAGTTTCTGAGTTTCTCTTATTTCAGAATCTGCGCCTGCCCAATGGGAGGAGAAAGAGAGATAGATTTCTAATGAATTTATTACCTTAATGATACTATCTTTTTTTTATAACAATGATTAATGATTAACGATTTGATGAGGTTTTTTTTTACTTTTTACCATTTATGGGATTTTGGTTTTTGCAGCTTTTCACATTTGTTCAAAGTCTTTTTTTATGACAATTTACTTATTTTAGGTCAACTTTTAAGAACTCAGCTTTTCTTTTTGTCAACCTAAAGAATTCACTTTAGCTCTTTTTTTTTTTTATTATTGGGATTATTCAATTTAGTCTCGTGAAATCTCGTTCTCTCAATCAGCATTATATACTCAATTTATATCCATTGAATTGAATTAAGCAGTATGTTTAATGGATAAAATTGAGAAATAAATCATAAATGTTAAGAAGTTACGTGCCCGCTAAAGGAACGTTAACATTATAATTTTGAAATGATACACATTTAAGGAGAAAATGAGCAGATTTAGAAAAATAAATCAAAATAGGGTAAACTTGTAAATATACCCATTAACATATTTTCAACTTTTGAACGGCCTAAGCAATAAATATGGAGAGATTTTACCAAAAATAAATAAATATGGAGATACTAACAAAATGCTTTGCGTTAAAAATAGAAGAATTTAACCGAGTCATTTTTTATTCAATAATCATTCATATGTTAGTATTTATTTGCAAGGATAATATGGTAACATGATCGTAAAATAGTGAAATGTGATTCCACGCGTGATTTAAATTAAAAACAATATAATATTAAATAAAGGGGTAAGTGGATATTAAGAACGTTTAAGTTAGTCTTTGTCCATCTATATCTTTAAATGTAATATTTGATATTAATAATAATTAAAACCCCTTTTTATGTCTTTGATTCTAAAATCACTATATAATTTTCAAAAATTTGTATATATCATTTCCTTTTATTAATTCATAGAATCTTAAACATATATTCTCTAAACTATAACGGACCATTCAGATTTCAGATCGGATTCAGTTTAGATTTTTTTCGAATGTGGATAATAATTCGGATAGGAAAATTCATTATCTATTCAGAATTTATGACTTTTCGGTTCAGTTTTGGTTCGGATAGGTGTCGGGTTCAGATCAGTTTCAAATCGGTTTTGATCATTTGTTTAAAACACACGTAAGTTTCATATTAAATATTTTAATTACGTGTTATCTCACACTTTACTTATTTACCAATTAGCCACTGTATCATTTTTCAATATTTTATGATCATTTAGTGCATACTCAGTTTAACATGTATACATTTAATCTTTCACATATGTTTACCAAAAAAAAAACATGTATATATTTTTACTCCTTATATTTTATCAGACCATGTTTATCTCCATTCTCAATTGTAAGCGCAACCGACGGGTGACAATTGACAAATCATTTACTGTATATGTTTCTAACATTAACACGTGTGAAATTAAAAGTTAAATAAGTCAAATGGTAGATTTAGGAATTTAAAAGCTTCAGCAAATTTAGGTATGCAAAAATGTAGATTTAACAGAAAAAGACACTTCCACGCAATAATAATCCTAAAATTATCAATGTTCACTATGAGGATCGGGCAAGCATCATTGGTGATAGCAATGTGGTTAATTTTCCCATCTCAGACTTATTATCGTAAGGATGTAATCAATTGAAATAAACTCAAAGAGAAATAGACGGGCATAAAATTTATATTTATCGAAAATGCTATTTGATCATAATGTTAACAAATTCATCCAAACATATATAGTATATATATTATTATTGAATGATTATTTGGTAATTATTTATAAAACACATTTGTCATTGGATTTATCATTTTCAAATCATGTTTAGAAGTTTGTTTGGAGAAAATGGTTTCCTCATAATGTACATTGCTCTAGCCAGGGGTAACAAATGAAATCTTAGACGATAGATTCAACTTGGAGAAAGCAAATGACACATACGCAAGCGAAAAACGATCAAGCATGTTTAGAACACCGACGTGGTACGTGTCCTTTTCATGATATTCCTTTAATTAGGAAAAAAACATGTGTTTGATGATGAGAGTTGTCGATAGTTAAAAAGAGATTTAAATGGCTTAGTTCTTTACAGAATTCGAGGGCAGAACAAAGATCTAATGCGCTTTTAGCAATCTCTTTAGGAATGATTTAAGTGTTTAGGAGAGATATCCCACTGCCTATATAGAGCAAGTAGAAGGAAGGATGGTAGATAAAATATAAGGAGTATTATTATAAGTTAGAATTTGCAAGTAATATAAAAAAGATTCAGATCCTCTTCTCGAGTTTGAGAACAAAATGAGTATATATAGTTTATCTTGACATGAGTGCATAGACCAAGTTGCCAGATCCATGGATCGGATATTGCCAGTACCCCATACTAATATATTGACCATTTTGTTCTTTCACTATTCGGTAAAGAAGTTTTTTGTGAGTTTTTTGAGAGTACATTTTTTTTTCTTTTTTGTCTTTTATTATTTTTATTTACCAAAATCATCCTATTTTGGTTAATAGTATATCGTTGTTGAGAAAAATGAATCCACAGTACTGGTTCTACTACTCAAATATTTAAGATTCATTTATAACAATAGTTTAAATTTTGCTTTAGAATTTTGAATGGACTAATTTTCAATACCCATAATGAGAAAAATCCAATGTTGAGAAAGTATTTAATGTCACGAGTTCAAGTACCGACATAATGAGGATTTATTAACATGTTATCGTCTCATATCTGAAAAAATTATAGACTCAGTCAAAATTTCTTGGTTACTCAAAAAAATATACTCCTACAAGAGATTGTTCTCTATTCTTAAACGAGTTTTCAAAAGAGCTTAGTTTAGAAAACAGCACAAAAAACGTTCATATGATTGATTTCAAACACGTCCAACCATGATGACCATCCATAATATTTTCTAGTTGTTAATATATTATTTTAAAAAAAAAAACAGTGAGAATTCGTTAATAATTTTTAATTTAAAGTGGAGTTATATTTCTTTAAATAATAATAGGACATTGCTTTGACTGGAAGGCCTTGCGCTGCCAAAACTATGACCAATTATTAAAGGGTTAGGTTCGTCCAAAGGCCATCCTGATTTTGTAATTACATAAGTAGCCTCACTCTGGTTACCTTCCGCCTTTCAATCGGACTATTTACTCCACTTTTTCAGGTGATACTTCAACTGTTTTCACGATAAAGTTGTGTCATTTAATTTATGTTTCTTTTTTTAATTTCAGGAAAAAGACATATAACAGATGTCATAAAAAAAAAAAAAAGACATATAACACGAAATTTGTTCAATAAGATGATTAAAAAGTGGTTCAGCAAGGCATAAATCTCGTGTTTGAGGGATGACTAGGACAGTAGGACTAGTTGTTTCTTGATATTTTTCATTTTTATAGAATCTACTTAGATAGACAAATAACTAATGTCTACGTTAATTAGCTAAATGATTCTTTATGAACTTTGGAAAAACTAGCATGTGTAACTGACTTTTTTACATGACTTTTGACCAATATTTCTAGTTAGACGAATTTTAATATTCAGCACGACATAGTGTACTAAACTTAACATTTTCAGCCATAAACTCACTGTAAAATCAACCCTACTAACTACTTTTTTCTGTTATATTTTGGTTACAGTTATTCATAGATATCTTGATCTTTGGAGTTCACAACCAATCTAGACGTTGACCAATTTGACCATGCCTTTGAAACGTAGAATGTTTTCATGAATATTTTTGGTTCAAAGTTACTAACTCGTGGGCGTAAAAGAAAAAGGTTACTAACTCCTGGATCAGCTTTGAAGAAGATAAGATTAGGTATGTATTTAATTTACACCAACCACTACAAATAGAAAGTACATTTTACAAACATAAATGGTGATTTGGTTTGATAATAGAAAATTTCATGTGCGTGAGTCAGTCCACCGTATGTGCAGGGTTAGTCTAGTTGAAACCACCGCTCACGGTGACTTTTAACTTTGGAAGCACGTTTAACTCAACCCGTAATATCATCTAGTTGACATGACATTGATAATATTACTATGACATATCATATGCGTAATAATATATACAAAATTATCTGAAATAAAATTTGGATAATGTTAAATCTTCTATCACTATTATTTTAATTACACTTGTAAATATAGTTCTTACCTTCAATCTAGTTCTTCTACTTTATAGAAACCGGGTATTTGGTATTACGTCGCCCACGTGATCAAACTCGTTTTAAGGACATTCCCTCAAAGTTCCAGAAAAGACTTGCAAGCCGAAACTTTGGACCCAACTTTTCAAATGAAATTGATATCGAAAACATATTTGTCTGTTTCCCGAGAATGATTCAAATAACTAACAGAACAATATCCCCTGCTTTAGTCATGTGGATTGTCACTATTAACTATTCATTGGGGTTTAAAAGTTACTAATTCATAACTAGAGATACACAACATAGAAGTTAGAAGGTATTCAAAGATAAAAATCGAATAAAACATCATTATAGGGTTTTGTTTGTTTGTAAAGAAATTATAGTTATATTTTAATAACTCATTAATTATTTTTACCTTTTCAACGTTGCAAATGGCAAGCCTACCATAGATTCATGAATATGTGTATGTTCAAACATATGCCAATTTAATTCTCTTTGTGTCCGAAAGCTCCTCAATCTAAGGACAGATGTTTGTGCAAATCATGTTATTTTCTTATGTCATGAATTAAGGTTTCTTTGACAAATAAGTGTAATGGCGACGTATGTATATACGATAAAGATATATATGCAATATAATATTATCCTCGTGTCGACAACATATAGATGTGTTGCTTTAAGATTTTTCTTCTGATTTTTTTTTATTTGGTTCGAGCTCATATTTTCTTATTTGTCTAAATTTTTTTAAAATTACATATATATACTTTCAAGATGGTTTGAGAGAGGGTTTTAACTTGCATTGCATCCAGTTATAAACTTTTCTCTTATATATCATTGAACGTACAAGTTTACATTATGTTATACATTTTTTTTTTGACAGCCATTATGTTGTTACACATGATGTTACATATATATATATATATATATTTATTTATTTATTTCAACATCANTGACAGCCATTATGTTGTTACACATGATGTTACATATATATATATATATATATATATTTATTTATTTATTTCAACATCAACGCAAAAAATCAGTAAAATATACTCTCTAGTGGAAAATCAAATTGACTTCACTTTTGCTTTTGGATTGATGTATATAATTTTGTTTTTATTAGGACTATAATAGAATATGTTTGAAATCTGAGCCAATTCATCACTATACGTCTTTCCTTTTCCTCCTCCATCCAAGGCCTTGATTAGTGATATACTTTTCTAGGTGATTTATCTACGCATTAATACTCGGAATTATTTTGATTAGCCTCATGCAAATTTTAGTTTACAATGCGGAATAATAAATAACCTCTCATTCTTAGCTTTAAAAGTTTATACATACACAACATACTGGATTAGTTTAGTAGTGGTTCAGGTTGATGTATATTATATGGTTAATGATGACGTATGGCTCAATTACTAATGTACATAAGGTTTGAGAGAATTTTTAATATAGAGAATAATATCTTGATGTAAAAAAAATGGAAAATAATATCTTATATATAAAAGACATAATAACACACACA
>OVAQ01002022.1:0-14576 GCA_900406345.1 Erysimum cheiri
AAATCATATAGATGGAGGGTAAAATATGGGTTATATCATTTTATAACTTGAGTTCTCAAATAGATTAAGGTCCTCCGAGCTTGCAAGTCTAATGTTATTCATATTTTTCTAGTTTAAGACACCGATTGGATGATTGTTCTACTGTTTTGTCTTCTTTGTAGATTTATTACACACATATGTGTTCGCAGCTAAAAGAGTTTGGTATCATGAGTCAAATGTGAATTTTCAGTCTTGATCAGTGTTTATTGATGATATGTGTCACTGATTTCATAGTGCCATAGAAGCTGAGGACATGAAGCATGGAGATTTAATTGTTCAGACTTTGTATACATACTTCTGCTTTTGGTTCATGTTTTAGATATCACAGGTAAGTTCTTGAAATGAATCAGTGTACGTTTTTTAATCAGTTACTTGTTTATCAGTTTGTGTACATTGTACCTGTTTTGAATCAGTTTGTGAGATCAGAATGTCTGAGATTGATTCTGTTTGTGAAAAGGTATGTTTCCGGTATCTTGTATCTCTACATTGGCTGTCTCGGATCTTGTAGAAAAATGCATTTTTTGCCGTATCCCATTGCACAATCTTTGTTAGCAAAACTGGATTTTGCGATTATTTTGTTGCAGAGGTTGTTTAAAATCACCAAACTCAGCTCTCAACAAAGCATTTTGGTTTGATCGTCTTCTCTGAAAGGTATTGTTGTGCAGAAAAAATAAGAAAGTGCGCTTTGTTTGCAACTGTGATGCAGAATATGAACGTTGGGCATTTCGCAGCGACAGCAACGATGGAGGAAGAATGTGATTTTGAAGCTGTGCAAACTCATCTAGCTGCCTTTGGAAAGTGATGTATCATCATTACACACTTTTTTTTTTTTCCATGTTATGAAATGCAATAACTTTTTGATCAGAGAAAATCACCTGATTCTTGATCGTATCGAAGAATTGAGCTATTGATCTTAAAAGGAGTGAGAAGTGAGAGTGAGACGTTGCTTCTGCAACAAGAGAAGAAAGCAAGACACAACAAACAAGCTGACATTTTTTTTTTCTCTCTCAAAACAAGAGCAATTGAAATACATGCAAGGAGACTTCTTTTGAGAGGAAGAAGTGTTGACAAAATTGGTTTTGCGTTCGTACTCTTTTGGAGCTTGTGGAGTGAAAACGTGAGTTGCATCAGAAAAAAGTTGTCCTTTTTCAGAACTTGTGATCACTCTGCCTCTCCATCTCTTTCAAGTCTCAAGCATGATGATGACACAAAAAAGAGTATCAATCAACTCAACACAAAAAAGAGTATGATCCAAACAAAGCCAAGCTCCATCTCCAAGAAAACAAAACTTGGTTTAAACACTCTTTTAGTTATCTTAGAATAGTTTTCTGATAAGAAGTTCTCAAATGAATTGAGATCTTAGCACCAATAATTCCACACAACCGAACCTATCAAGACTAAATTGGTTCACAAAGGCACATACTTTTTTTTCATTCTTTAATGGTTTAATCCCAAAATTAATCAAAGAGAGAAGTCATATCTCTCTTCAGTGGGTACCAATTTGTAGCCACGCCAAGAAACAGAGCCCCAAAGAAGAAGAAGACAAGAAATGGAAAATGATGACAAGAGGATATGTGGCTCCATCGATCATTGACTCTGCTTCCACCGGAAAAGTGACGACGGAGAGAGACACCATAGCACAGAGCTTCGAAATTAGGGATTCTATAAGAGAAAAAAAGAAGATGCCTTTAGTTAACCGTGACAAACCGGAATAAGCCAGATTAACCGACTTGTTAAGGATTTAATTATAACTTCAACACGGCAGCACTTAAACTCAATCAATCTAGAAAATAAATCCTCTATATATTAAAAAAAAAAAAAGAACTTCTAGTGATAATGTGTCATGCCACAATTTTTTTTTACTTTTTTATTTTTATTTTTATTTATTTATTTTTTCATACCTAAAATAGTCAATTTTTGTTTTTTAAATATATTTAAAAACAAATATTTAAATAAACTTCCTTTATTTATAATTTTCTCAAAATATTATAGGTTGGTTTGGAAATTAATATGAAACGAAATGAGCTGTCCTGGGAGTCCTATTGGAGAACTTTTACCTTAGCATGACAATATATATTTTTCCACGCATTTTTCTCCCGAATACATTTCTTGCTAAAATGGTTGACCACATGTCATGGTTAAGGTTGATGATTTAAAATCACTCAAACAATATAAATCAATTATTCCAAAAATAAAACAACAGACGACCGACAAGATAACTTAGTTGACAATACTAGAAAACTATCTAACAAAATTACAAATTAACGGTTTAAACTAAATTAACAATTCTGGATTTAATTCAAGATCACAAAAATGCAACTACATTTATCTTCAGATATGATGATGGTGCTGATCTTGATGAATGATGATTATTATGAAGTGGTGATGGCGATGGTGATATGATGATAATATTTGAATAAGATGATGAATATATGATTTGATGGTGATGATAGGGTGTGACATCATCATGGTTATGAATTAATAGATCATGTGATGGTGAAATGATGGTAATGGAAATTAAAATCAATTTTTGTTAGATTCATTCTTTAATTATTGCGGACTTAATACGTTGATTACGTAATTCTTTTTTTTTGTATAATCGGTGTGATCCTAAGCCGAAACCCAGATTAATCACCAGAGCAAGATCTACGCCATGTTAAACTCACCTACTTAAGGGGAGGCCTCTCCCAACTGAATCGAACCCAGATGGCGGAAGACTCAGCCGAGACCCCTTTACCAACTGGACCAATCCATGGTTGATTACGTAATTCTAGATTGTGCATGTAGTTTGATCATAAGAAAACACGTTATATATTTAGAAGAAAAATAAACTGAGAGAAAATTTGTGATAATAGGTAGATACAGTTGTTGATTCTTGTGAAACATGTGATTTACTGAACCCACAATATATGTGTAGTGTGTACATTGTATTGAACTTGACCGTTAATTGTATTGTAGTGACAAACTCATATTAAAAAAAAAAAAAATTCATGGTCTAACAAAGTATATAGATTCTCCATTGGCACAATTGTCATTAATTATGTATTTTTAATTAAAAGGGTGTAGAATTGAAAATGGGAAAAATCCACAAAAAAAACCATCTATTTAAAATTTAGCCGTTTAATACATCAACTATATTTGTGGCGGTCAAATTTTAAATAGATGGGTCTTTTTTTGTGGATTTTTCTCAACTATATTTTTAAATTTAAAACTATTATATTACCTCTATTGATTGGTAATTTTTTTTTTATTATTTCGTACTACTATACACGCTCTTAGCTTATGTAGCAACATCGATACTAATGCCTATATAAAACTCATACTGATTGACTTGTAAGATGACATCGGGAAAGGTATTATGTCTTCTGTTTTTTCATGACTGATATTAGTCATGAAAAAGCAAGAAATAGTTCCTCCACTGAAATTAGTCATGGTTTACTAAGAATATATGTGAAGATGATGTACATATTTTGTATAGACCTAAATCTGTGGTACAATTTGCATTTTGTTCTTCACCGTTTAACTTGAAACTAGTTTGCTTTGTAATTGGCAATGTAACATATAGGAAGAAGAAGAAGAAAAATGGGTGGAGGAGCGATGAGACTTCAGATAGCGATGACTTCAGCAAATCTGCCCCAACCATCTTACCTCTATTAATTAATTTGGAACATTTTATTTTTATTTTGTATACTTCCATCAAAAAAGAAATGTAAAGCTTTAAAAAAAAAAGTTATCACTGACCATGGTAAACAGTGACTAGAGAGACGACTAGAGACGACCATATCTTTTCGAACGATACATTAGACGACTAGAGACGACTAGAGAAGACCATATCTCTTCGAATGACACATTGTACATGCAATGTGAATTATATTAGAGATGTGGCATAAGACTTCATTCAAAAATCAGCGAGGTCTAATTCTATAAAAAGATTCCCGGTGTTCAAAGAAGACTTGTCACTGTACTCCAGTTGGAGTATCTCTCTCTCTTTCTGGGAATGCGCACGCTCAAATTAACTCGAGAATTCTCAGAGAAAAATTGTCAATAGGGGTTTGACAAAAAAAAAAAAAAAAAAAAAAAATTTTNAAAATTGTCAATAAGGAAAAATACATGGATAAGATAACCTTTTAATTAATTCCAGTTGAAGTCATATAATCAAAAAAAAAATTGCCAAAAAGAGACCAATTAAAGTAAACAATGTCCTATTATAATTTAGTTATCAAGTTAATGTCCCATTACCATTTAAATTAATTCTAATTGAATCTGTATTTCTGCATCACCATCGTCGCTGTTCTATTCTATCTTTGTATTATCGTCGTCACTGTTCCATTGTATCTCAACTAAAGAGTGCTAATCTAGGGAGGATCATATCACTCTCGTATTCATTTTTCATAATTTCAATAGTGGTAGGTCCTGATGATGTTAAATTATTTCACATCCACATGCAACTCATGAATCCCTCTATTTGTATGAATGGATGATGTTTTCTAATTAAGTTTTTGTTTTTGGTTTTTAGTTTTTAGATTTTAGATTTTAGTTTACCTATATTGTAGGGAATCCAAAATATTAAAAAATCTTGATTGGTAAGATAATGAGTTTTTGAGAATCAAAAACAAAAAACTCTCCAAAAATTACAAAACATTTGAGGCCGTAATATTAGAGTATATATTGTTACGGTGGTTAGCCAGTGAGTTAGTTAACAAATGAGTCAGTTAAGTGAGTGATTAGCTCGCTAATTGAGTAATTTGTTATAGAAATTGAATTGTACCTTTGATTTGATAATTGAAGGAAGACATAACCGGAAAAGCTGCATAGGACTGGAATGCCAACGATGTTGTTGCTTCTTATAAGCTTCATAAGACTCAGGCAACTCGCAAGTGACTTCAACATCATTGAGGTAAATGAATTTCTAGCCATTAAGATGTGCTCTAACCGCGATATCCATGTCTTCGACTGTTGTTCTCTCCAGCCACCCGCCTGATTCTTCCAATGCTTTGATCCTCCAAACTGCGGTTCCGTTGAAACCGAAGAAGTTGAGAAACACTCCTTTCACTAGTTGTTCTACTTCGAAGTGGAACATAAGTTTATCTTTTGTAGTCCCGTGAGAAGATTCTCGTCTTTGTTTACGAATGACCATGCACCTTGCTTGGACCAGTCCTTGCTCTAGATTCCCCTGCAAACAAACAACACAACATTCTCTTCTAAATTCTTTCTTCAAATCAAATCAGAATCTTGATTGTTTCAATATTGTTCTACATAAATGTAAAATTCCTAAAAATATACTTTTACATTTTAATAAAATAATTTTTAGTCTACTCAAACTCTATCACCTAGTTCGAATCCAACAACCCACATGAAAAATGTGATATGCTTTATAAATGGGGTACAATAATAAGAATTTTTGATTTTTCACAAAGGAATAAATAATATAAATTTTTTTATAATAGTATTTAAATGTAAAAGAAAAACAAAAATTATAATATGTAAATAGAAAATCAAAGGAATAATTAAAACTAAGGCCAACGTACTTATGCATGATAAAAAAGACACATATTGAAATGCTTATGGGCAATGTGATCATTGAGAAAGGACGAAATCGACTTGCAGTTGGTAGTTATTTTGCATATTCTGATGAGTTTGTTGAAACCCTTGGTTGGCGATCAACTTTGGAGGCTTATTTGTATAAGGAGTCATGACGCACACATTTTGGTCCCATCAGACCAGAGAAACCATCTACTTTGCTGGGACTACGTCTCCACTGATTTGGTGAGCGTTGAGTACATAGTGATGGGATGGAAAACCGAATATCATGCTTTAAGTGTTTGACACTTATGTATGGCTTGTCGTTCCGATTTTCTTGAATGCAGTCTAGAAAAACTCTGGAAATTTTGAAATGTTGAACCAAGAATGCACTAATGAAGACAAATTCACAATGTAAAAATTTGAATATCAATATGCTTGATAACCTCTAAACTTTCATCTTTCAGTTTTATAAGTTTAATTCTTCTCTCAAGTATGTCTAAAACCTTGTTCTTCAATTTTGCTCTTATAGTTCGAATTTATCATCAATTTTCTTTTTATGCAGTAGCGGATTCATTATCAATGTGGTTATCTCGCAAATCAAAACATTTTACAAAAGTATGCACAACTTAGTACAGTACATGCATACATATGTAGACATTCATGCAATCATGCATACACTTTAATACATAGACATTCATGCATACACATTCATACATAGAGAGTCATGCATACACATTGATTTATATATGCTGCTTCTTTGATTACTCATTTTGTTCATTGTTTCTTTGCTTATATGTTTAACATGTTACAACGTTAAAACAGTCTAACAACTCCAACAACATATTTCAACTAATATGTGGAAACGTAGACACATGCATAATGCATTTGTGTTTAATACAAAAGATAAACTTTAATTAAAGAAAAGGTCGTCTACAAAAAAAAACAAACAAAAAAAAGTTTAATATATTCGATCGGCTAGCTTTTCTTTGATTATGAAATTAGCAGACTCTAAACCAAAATCTTATAACAAATTTGTTTCAATTCATTTATCTGAAACTTGACATTATAAGTTCTTGAAGATTATGTATAAAACCCACATATAAAAAAGGGAAAAGAATTAGAAAAAAAAAAAAAAAACAAACAAAAAAATAGTGACTATAAACGTTTTTTTTCCTTCTTCTCTGTCTTGACTTTGTGTGTGTCTAGCTGATCTGTTCGCCGATCAAATCCAACCCTACAACCAAGAAAGACAATCCCTGAAACAGCAAGAAGTAGAAGTGAAGACCGTGCGCCGATAGAAAGCTCCTCGCAGCTGCGGTTAGAAGCAAGAACGCAAGCCCAAGCTCTTTCTTGAACACCATGTTAGTCTTCTTCTTGTTCTTCGGCCTCATTAGTCCTCCAAGGCTCTTCTTCGCGGTTTCTTGCCCTGCAAGATTGGTTTCTTGCTCCTTAAGTTTGCTCAGAAGCTCCAAACCGGACTCCGAATTTCTTCTATGCAACTTCTCTTCCTTTTCAGCAAATGCTAGCAAGTCGGATTCCGATGATCTCCCGGTTTTCTTTGTCACAACCCACTCGTAAGCCGATCCAAACTGGAACAGCCCAGAGATCATGGCGTTGAACTTGGTTATCGACATTGTGTTTTCGAAAAGGAGGTAAGGGACTAAGAAAGGGAAAGATTTAGGCGACGGGAGAATGTTGAGAAGCGAAATGAAAATAGGAACATAACAGATGATCCACAAGGGCAGCTCGGCTTCGGGGATGAACATTGTCAATGGAAGTATGATGCAAAAGAGTGTGAATGAGTAAAAAGGTAGAATAAGCTTCCTTAGAAGAAAGAAAAGGAAGATCAAATTCGCCTTTTTCCAAACCGATATCTGCGAAAACAAAATCAAATCCACAAAAACACACAATTGAGTATATGTAATGATGTTATAACCGGTTAAAACAACCATCACTAGTTATAGAAATTGAGTTGTACCTTTGATTTGATAATTGAAGGAAGACATAACCGGAAAAGCTGCATAGGACCGGAATGCCAACGATGTTGTTGCTTTTTATAAGCTTCATAAGACTCAGGCAACTCACAAGTGACTTCAACATCATTGAGGTAAATGAATTTCCATCCATTAAGATGAGCTCTAACCGCAATATCCATGTCTTCGACTGTCGTTCTCTCGAGCCATCCGCCTGATTCTTCCAATGCTTTGATCCTCCACACTCCTGCGGTTCCGTTGAAACCAAAGAAGTTGAGAAACACTCCGTTCACTTGTTGTTCTACTTCGAAGTGGAAACATAGGTTTATGTTTTGTAGTCTCGTGAGAAGATTCTCGTCTTTGTTTACGAATGACCACCTTGCTTGGACTAGTCCTAGCTCTGGATTCCCCTGTAAACAAACAACACAACATTCTCTATTAAATTCTCTTCTTCTAATTAAATCTTGAATTTTCACACAAATTCAGAATCTTTTTGTTTTCCATAAATGTAAAATTCTTAAAAATATAATTTTACATTTTAATAAAATAAATTTTTGGTCTACTCAAAATCAAATCTTGAATTTTCACACAAATTCAGAATCTTATTGTTTTGCATAAATGTAAAATTCCTAAAATATAATTTTACATTTTAATAAAATAAATTTTCAGTCTACTCAAAATGGGCGTCTCTATCACCTAGAGTTCGACTCCAACAACCCACATGAAAAATGTGATATGCTATTTAAGTGGGGAACAATAAAATAAAATATAATATGAATTTTCGATTTTTCACAAAAAAGTTATTATAGTACTAAAATGTAAAAGAAAAACAAAAATTATAATATACTAAAATGTAAAAGAAAAACAAAAAATTATAAAATCAAAGGAATAATTAAAACCCGGAATCAAACAAGAATCAAGATTAGCTTCAACTAGATTTTACTCTGAAGACTTCTTGTGCTGGAAAAATCAACTAGACAAGTTAATGCTTTTTGTAATTTTATATTTGTCGGTTACTTTGATTTCATACAAAACAACTTGGATTTTCTAAACGTTTAAACAAAAAATAAAACTTAGATTTTCCTAAAATATACATATAACATGACCCACTGAAAAAAGTTTGAATAAAAAAAACAAAGACAACTGTCGGTGATAAATAAAATTGAAAATATATTTTCTATTAATAAACAAAGTGTAAAAGCATAAATCTTTTTCATTGAATTTCGCTAAAACATTATCGTAAATTACGAAGTTTCCTTTTATAAGTTGGAAACAGATAGATTGTGTTCTTTACCTTGAAATGAGGAACAGTCTTCTTGAGAAAATCAGGATTAGGTGTAAAATCTGCGTCAAAGATAGTAACAAATTCATAATCTTTAACGTAATCACAGGTCATGGCTGATTTTAGATTCCCAGCTTTGTAACCAGTTCTAATCAACCGATGCCTGTAAATTATGTTTACGCCTTTTTCGGCCCATGCCGATACTTCTTCTTGGATCAATAGCTGTAAATTTGGATCGTCTGAATCGTCTAGAACTTGAATCAAGATCCTATCCTTTGGCCAATCTAGTTGTGAAGCTGCTCCTATTGATTGTTCATACACCTAACCAAAATAGAACATAGCAATTACACAACAGAGCACAAAACAGAGTAAAAACAGAGTGAAACAGAGCAAAACCAGAGTAAAAACAGAGAGAAAACGGAGGAAAAGCAGAGTGTTTATAGTGTACCTCGCGTTCGTTGCACATTGGGATCTGAATAAGGACCATTGGAAAATTGGATGGGTCTTCTAAGTCGATAGATTCGTCTTTGAGCTTAGGTTCGATCTTTTTAAACTTGATCCAGAAGCAACCGAGACAGAGGACTAACCGATCAAGAGACTGGATCAAGAAGAGGACAGTGCAGAATCTTGAGAGACTGATGACAAGAGGAGCGATGTAATCGGACCGAAACGAGAGCCAAGCCATGTAAGACCATTCAACAAGGCCATAAACCTCCCAAGACGGTCGGTTAATAAGATCAAGATTCCATTTCTTGTAATGAGCGACGATTTCTATGGTCAAGGCAACAATGGAGATAACAAGACAAGCTTTGATGAATCTATACATTTGTTTTCCTCTGCTTTTAGGATCTTCTTCTTCGTTTACATTCTTCGCGGAAAAGGCGATTCGCTTCTTGACCGAAGTTACGAGCCACGAGAGACACGAGACGAGTCTATGAGCTTTGAGAAGGAGGAACCATGAGAATTGTTTTGGACTGATGGATTTACGTTTGTCAGGGAATGAAGATGGATCTGAGCCGTTGATTTCAAGTAAAGAGAAGTTGTCTGGCTTGTCCATTGTCACTGCTACTGAATTTGGAGCCATAAAAGAGAGAAGGAGGAATAAAAAGAGAAAATTTGGTATTTGATATTATGAAATGTTTGTCATTATAAAGATGAAAACAGAGAAGTGGGGAAAAGAAGAGATTTGAGTGGTCACTGTTTCATTAAATTCTCCATAAAAACTGGATCGTTTGTTTTTTCACAGACAACACAGTAATGATCAGATCAGAATCAGTTCAGCTGTGTAACTGAAACTTGTGATTGAGAGAGAGAGAGAGAGAGACGAGGATCATGTGCTGAAGTGAACAACTAGTAAATAAAGAGGAGAGAAGAAGAAGAAGAAGAAGAAGATGATGATGATGAGAGTTTTCTCCCTTCTTTGAATTTTCCTCTACTTTTATTTTCTAAAGGGAAATTTTTTATTTATTTCTTTCTTCGTTTGAAAAGTCCAATTTGTATTAGTAAATCTGTAAATCTATTTCCAGCGTGCATAACTAAAAAGAAGAAAATTTTGTTGAGATAAAGAAAAACACTAAAGAAGAATATTGTTTTTTTTTTTTTTTACTTTATTTGATGATTTATTTGCGAAAGTAAACACAGATCATTTTTATATTTGATGACAAAATAGAAAATGAATCAAATAATAATTAAGTTGTAAACCAATTGAAATAATAAAAAACAGGAGTATATTTTTTTTTGTAAAAAAATTGTATAAAAAAAAGATATGGTCATCTTTTGTATTTCTTTTATCTCAAATTAATTCACAGAAATTATTAATTTAATCTCTGATTAAAATGGTATTTCTGATTTTCCAATAAGAAAACATAGGTTAATATAAATTGAACTAGCGTCAAGATTAGTTGGTTTAGTTTCTATATCATTTTTTAATATTAGTTAACGTGCAAATTAAAAATATGGTGTTAATATATATTGTATTATATTTTACTGTTTATATACAAAAATATAATAATATATGAAGAGCCTTTTCTTTGAAACTATTAACCAACCATGGAAAGAAAATTAAAAAAATTTATCAACCGATATTTTTGACCAAAATCAATCCTAATGGTTGTAGGTGAACGATTTGGTTTAAAGTTACTTTGTTAAGCAAATCCGCGTCTAATGATTTGATTAAGTAGGATTGATACTGCTGTTTATATTATTTTGGGAAAGTTTAGATTTTTTATCATTTTACACACAAAAATGAAAATACTTTACTATAAAAAGCTATTGGCTTATGGATCTTACGCGATATGTCCGGTCATAAAACTGTGTATATACATGCATGCATGTGTGTGAATTAAAGAAAAAAACACGAATGAAAAAAAACAATCAAAGAAAAAAAGATGATTCCAAGAAAAGGCCAAGAATCAATTTGTATGATTGGTAAGGAATTGGAGGATGACAACTTGGTCCAGCGAAGACGAGATTAAATTTATATAAAATGTAATTAGATTAACTTTATTAAATTATAGTATTACTTTGGTTGAAAGTACACTAACAGAAAAATGGACTATGTTGTCTCTTCACTGTCTTCCAACTTTTATTTGATCCTCATTCAAAGTGTCAATTGTATTATCCACTTGCTGTATAACCCATTGATCAGGATAGCTTTTCTTTGTATTCTTTATATATGTGGTGGAAACACAACTTTTACCAAGATAAAATTTCATTTATTTACAAACGTATAGCATGTAACATGTTAGATGGTTTCGTTAATTCGTCGATTCTTGTAATCTCATAATCTTTTAAGCAGCTAATTGACAAAAAAATTTATACTCAAATTGTTCGAAAAACCTAGTTATAACTTATAGAATCGAAATTGAGAATCTCAAATTAATAAATTAATAATTTTCGTTCATTATTGCCCTATAATTTTTTCAGACATACTAATATATATTGGTTGGATACGAGTTTAAATTAAAAATAGTTTGTATGTTGAAAAGAAATTACAACAGTAATATATTTGATGGTATTGACAGTGTAACAACATGTAAAAGGTGAATCAATTAAGAACACGCTTTCTATATTAACACAAAAAATATGAACACAAGCTGTGAATCAAAAATTCTAAAACAAAAAAGATCAATTTCAAGTACACAAAGAAAAAGACAGTAACCGTAACCGGCGGTGAGCGAAGAAATCCACATGGGAAGTTTCTATTTACAATATTTATATTTTATAATATCTTAAGATATTTTTTTGACGGCAGCTATTAATTAAATTGAAATAAAACGGTGGATTTTTTTTTATTTTTTTTTATTTTTATTTGTTGAAATAAAACGGTGGATTAAAATAAAACGGTGGATAAATGTTAAATTTTACTCGTTTGACTTGAGAGAATAAATAATGATTATTCACACTGTACAAGACAGCTATACAAATTATCAGGCCCAAGTGTTTACCACTTGCGTCTTTATTAACTTAATTTTATTCGCTTTTCACATACTTATGATGACTTGATGAGGAGTTATATATTGACCAGATTTAATTAGCTGATGATTTAAAACGTGTTTTGAGCTGTTAAATGGTAATAGTTCATAGATGTGATTTTGAATATCTAGTACAAATTTTATGTGGCACCATTTATAACATTACCAACAAGAATATGAGTTATTCATTTATAGCATAGCTAAAGCTACTTATTTATATCTGTTTTTAGCAAATAAATTTTATGAAGAGTTTTGTCAGTGATTATGAGTTTTCTTGATGATGGGGATTCCTCCCACTTAGCATTTATTAGGTTTTTAATTTCTTAATTGCGTGGCCAACAAACAAATTTTTGAATTGTATCTGTGTTATGTTATATAATTAGTTAGAGAAACCATATGTATATTTTTATACATATGTCATTAATAGTGTCACATGCTCTTTCATCAACACAGTCTCACTGAAGTAAGGTCTACCACATGACACGGCCAAGTTTGTATATTTTTGTTCTCACTATATAATAAATATATTTTTCAATAATTCAATGAACAATATAGTGACTCTTCTAAGATTTTTCAGATGCAATCGGTGAAGGTTTTGTATTTAACTCATTGAATTTTTATTCTTCATCGTAAAAAAATCTTATTTATGCTTGATTGGTCAATATCATCAATAAGTCAATATTTTAACTGCTTAGAAGTCAAATGATAGTCTTTTATCTATTTTTATTCATACACAAGTACACACAAACATATATAAATTTTCAACATCTCTATGAACCCTATGGAATGACTAGATCTTGATTTTTCTTTGAGTAATCTTCAAAAACTTCTTATTGTTAAAGTTTTCCACCAAAGTAGTGGGATCCAAAACAAGTAACTTAGAGCCAATATGTCCCTTTTAGTCTTGGTTTGGGCTTGAATTATAATCATGAATACCAAGCCAGATAAATAGGTGAGCTATTATGTAATAACTAGTATATTTACACAAGTAAGAAGAACAATCAAATAACTTTGATCGACGTAAAAATATTCTCTTTATAATAGTTTTTTAACTTATTGTATTTATTTGTCACGATTCCAGAAGTAGAAAATAATAACTGGCAAAAACAGAAATGACTAAAACTTTTGGAGCTAAAAGGAACATATGGGTCATTCAGAATTCATGTAGCTGTATGTGAGTGTGTCCTAGCAACCAAGCAAATGCAAAATCAAGGAGATATTGAAGAGATAAGCCAAAGTGAACATGGGACATGTCTTCAACTCTTAAGCCAATGTTTTTAATTTTTATGAATTTTTATTAGCATTGACACATGTGAGATTGTACTATACACATGTGGTATGGCCTCTCTGGCCATGATTGTATAATAATGTATACATACATTTAAAAAAAAAAAGATTTCGAATCATTTTAGTTGATTCTTTTTCTTCTTCTTTGATTCTCATAATTGGGCCTATAGATTTTCTCATTTTCATAATAAAATCTCCAGGGTTCTCATAATTTAGCTACTATATATACCATATATATCATAATAATTGGATCTGCATTTATGGTTAGATTTGCAATATAATCATCTACTTAGTCAATGATATATATATTTGATTGTGTAAATTTCTGGTTAGATCAAAGAAGGTTGTGGAAGCCCCCTTGGTCCAGTGGTTGACCAATAGTTCATTAATGCTTCTACACCGGGAGGTCTGGGGTTCGAGTCCCAGAAATTGCGATTTATTAACAATTATGCAGATTAATGGAGGCAAGTCTACAGGAGATCTCCAGTGATGCGCAATTAGAACCGTTCGCCGTGATTCTACGTACAGAAGGAAGCGTCAGCATGGAGAAGGAGAAGAAGAAGAAGAAACAAGTATGGTCTGTCATGAATCTAATAGGGTCGGAAGGAATTGTCCATGGTAGAATCGTCTATGTAACCGTTCTCATAATTTGTAATAGTTAATAATTCCAGATGACAAAACAAAAAAAGATCAAAGAAGGTTAGTATTAACGGTCATACACTAGAAAGGAAAAACAAACAATAAATTTGTTTTCTTTAGTCTAACTTAATCTATATCTATAAAGTAGACTTTTTCTCTCTCCTCCTTAAGCCACCTCATCATCCTGATCATCATCCACATCATTTTTGAATTTAATTTAAAAAAATTTATTTATATCATTTTATCATTTAATTTCAAAATTTATACATATGTAAACAAGTTTTTTTAATATATCTATAAAGTAGACTTTTTCTCTCTCCTCCTTAAACCACCTCATCATCCTAATCATCATCCACATCA
>OVAQ01002023.1:0-14575 GCA_900406345.1 Erysimum cheiri
AGAGTATTGATTATAACATAAGAAAATTAACTTTTTAAGTAATTGTTTTTTAAAAATTACGAAATAAGACAAATCTCTCTATAAATTAATAATTATTAATTTATCGATAAATTAAAACCTCTATAAATTAATAAAATTTCACGGTCCCAACGTTATTAATTTATAGAGGTTTTANATTAATTTATAGAGGTTTTACTGACTATGAGAGTGAAAAAGAAAAAAAGAGTGAAAAAGAAGAATACTACAATCCATAGATATAAAGTGGTTTTGTATTTTTAGTTATCATCTAAATTTTAATCTTTTTTTTTTCATTGATAATTCTAAACTTTAAATCTTATTAGGGCATTGGTAAAAGGAGAACACTTAATTGTGTTTTTAAGGGTTTTAAAATAATAAAAATGTTAAATAGTGGGTACAACTGTTCTTAAAATTATAAAAACTGTTCTTCAGGAAGAACCGTTTGCAGGATAAGTTACAACTGTTCTACCACTGTTCACCTTATTTCCTATTTCCTATTTTTTTAATCATAAGGTCTTAGTCCTGTTCGATTTCTCTATATTAAATGTAGCTAATTAAATGGACTAATTAGAACGTTGACAAAAACAGCACAAAAATCACTTGGTGATGGATTTCTACCTAAAATTTATCATTTTTCTTATCCGCACTTTTCAGAAACGGCAATCTCTTTTGCGTAACCATTGGGTGATAGATTGAAATAATATTATTTTCTTTACACAGTGTTTGAATGCAAGACATTGTCACACAACAAGATATTAGCAAAATGCAAGATGTAAGATGCAGGTTTGATCAAAATGCACAAAAGGGGTCGCTACCGAGCAGACTCAACAGCAGCAGTAGAACATAATATGCACTGTAAACGCGACCGCCCAAGCCTGTCTCCATCAGCCTTGTCATTTTCATCCTCATCCACACCATTACCGTAGTTGTATTCATACACCGAATAACCTTTGGTTTCCTTGTTATTGTTGTTGTTGAAGGCAACATCCATGAGGCACGTCATGTGGTAAGCATGGCAGCAGAAGAAGACCACTACGGTGACCCCTCTTATCAACACCGGGTCAAAGCACATGCAACACCGTGTGTCTCCCCGTGTCTTCGACTTCACCTCTGTCATTTTTCTGCTCACAGATTTGTCTACTACCATTTTCTGAGAGGATAAATGATTATTGTCTCCTTGTTTTAAACAGGAATCGTTTTCTTCGCTACTTAAGCAGATCCCGCGCCTTGCCTCGTTGAAGCACTTGACCAGAAGATTAACATTGTCCGTCTGTAGAACAGACCCACACGTCAAATTCCCTGGACCTTGTTCTATATATATATATATATATATATGATCATATGAACATTGGTGACACTGAATTTGTACCTTGAGAATGTCAATGCAATCGTGTCTAAGGGATGCCTCAGTTCTGTAATCTGTTACTAATTTGACCAATCGATCTCTTAATCTGAAATCAGAAAAAGGATGAGGAGATCACTAATTTGGCAAAAACTTATCAGAAATTAAGCATATCATTCTGGCAATGCTAGCTCTGTTTGAACTAAAATGTTTGGCATCAGAGCTAAAACTAACCGAGGTATTTTCAAGCCTTTTGGGACCATATTTACAATGCTAAGAGGTTCGAGGCTACAAAACGTGTGCTCCAACAGCGAGCCCACCTAAAATTGGTGGAAAGGAATAGAAGATTAAGAAAAAGTACTAAAACGACACAAAATCAAGGCCGATTTGATTCACAAACACAGTTTTTACCATCTCTGGCTTGTTCTGACATTGCTTAATCAGCTCTTTCCATAGAGCATCATCGTGCTGCATGAACACAAATTCTACAGCCTGCAGACGATCGATCAGTTTTATAGAACCATATAATAACGAGTAACAAGACATCAGTTTTTACTGAAAACAGAGTATTATGACAATTACCTCTTGTATATCCCCCAGTTTATTTAAGATGACTGCAAGAGCTTGTTTTGCATTTCCCATCCTTCCCAAGAGAAACACTTGCTCTCTTAATAAATCTTTATTGACACAAATTTCATATGCCTGAGATGTTGCAGTAGACCAAGTTCACAAAGACATAAACCCAGAGATAGTTCATTTCAGTCAGCTTTCTAACTTGTAATATCAACTACCTTTTCTAACTTATAATGTTGACTGCTACGTAGGAATGGAAGCAGCATCTTAGTATCGTATTCCGCATATAGTTGTACCTGCAACATGTATATATTTTCAGAAAATGTATGCAAAACGAGAAAGTCCTGCATATATTTAGTTTACTACACATACCTGCATATCATGAAAATCCTTCCCAGTATCTCGACTGACTTCATATAATGCATGCAGATATAAGTACAAGTAAAATTTTGAATCACATTTGTTGCTAGCTCTCAGAAGTTGCGGGACAACTTCAGATGGAGCAATCAAATCCCTATATTGGATAAATAAGGCAATGGCACGCTTGCAATCAAGCAACATTAACCGGACCACCTATACACAAGTAGATAAGCAGAGTTCATCAGTCTGTATGAAAAAAACACTATGAGAGCTCCATGACAGAACAGCAGTGTGTATATGTCTGAATCCTCAAGATAATACTACTTATTACACCATCCACAAAAACCACATCATTGTTTGTATTAGCTAGGTATTACACGGAAAAGTTTTGTATACCTATATCTAAGAAAATAAGGATCGATCCATGCACATAATCCAAATAGGGACAATGTAATGCTTTCATAAGTCTTGAAATATCCCTAAAAAGAATACGCTTATTTACCTTTCCGCGAATCGCCTCATGAAAGCTGTATTTCTCAATGAGACCAAACACTTCTGGTTTGAGAAGCTGGAGAAAAGGTAAAGCAACATTTTAATTAGCTACACAAGATTAATTTGGGAAAATACTTTTTTACAAATGTATCAATTTCTTAGTACACACTTACCTCAGAATATAGGGAGAAGGCTTTCTCATATTGTCCATCCATTAAATACAGCTCTACCAACGCCTGAAACATGAAAGGATGATATAAAACTCTGAATCCGTGATTATTAATAAACCTCAGCTTAATACGAAAGTAAAAGCTGACCTCTTCGAGGACATCAGTCATAAAAGATATGTTCAGCTGAGGCTCGATTACTGAGATAACATTCAAAGCAGAATATACTGAACGTGGCCAAGATTTAATAGCTGACAAAAGCTCCTTGTGGTATGAGGGGTTGCTTGCCACTGCAACTAGAGCAACCTGTATCATAAAGATTCTAGGGATATGATTTAATAGAAAGTGTAGGAGTTTCTTCCATTGGTTCATTGCTCTATAACATGGATAGAGAGATAAAGACAGTTCCAAAGGAATAAGAACACGAAAAAAGTGGGAAGAGTCCATCATAATTCATACAAAGTTGTTGATATAGACGAACCTCATACACAGTATTCTTGAGCCTTGGGTTATCCCTAGGCATGTATGGAACAAGAAGAGGCAGCTGGCACAGTTGAGCAAATTGGAAAACCCACCTGACAAGAGAAACAAAATGTTGAATATGTAAAACAGAACCAATAACCAAACACGTAGCTTAGCATATAAGAGATACTAATTTGCTCAAACCTCTCCCAGGCTGAAGCAGATCCTCGTAATAATTTGGGGCATAAATATGCTGCTTCAGCATATTTTCTTTCCACAATCAGTTGATCAAGATATCCAGCACCCGCCTAGATAAGTACGTAAAATTAAGTAAACTCTATATCATATACAACATTGGAACAAACAATATTCTTTGGTTAAAGAAATAAGAGTGTTTAACTAACCAAAGTCATAACAATTGCATATATATGAAAAAAAATGAGAATCATGAACAGCACTTTACTATACAGATTTCATCCCATTATAGTTGAAAAAAGTGGAGATGCAGAGACAAATAAAAGGTTTAATTATTTTAAAACAAAGTACCTCATCAATTAGTTCGGTTCGTACTCCACCAGCCTCAGCAGCTGCTAGGGCATTCTCATAATATCCATGTTGCAAAAGCCAGTTAACATGATCTTCAGCATCCCTAACATGTAAACAAACCATAAAACGTAAAATTTCATTTACAAAGCACTAACATGGAAAAAATAAATAGTGACCACAAAAATCGACCTGGATTTTGCAATTATAATACATTTTGGAGAAACAATATAGAACAATGATTCAGAACCAGGCGACCACCACTGTCCCCCAGCGTAGCTACTACCTACAATCTCATCAAATTTTTTTAGAGTAAGTAATTAAAGGTAGGGTTTCCTTGCCCTCAGAAAACAGAGTACTTTACAAACAAAACTCCAACCTCGGAAAGGAGCATGAACAAGAGAATAGTCTTTCGCCTTGTAATGCTGAAAGCCAGGTACAGGAAGACCATCCCTTCTAAGCTCATCATTGTTCCATGATACAACGTATACCTCAGGTGGCTCGGCATTTCCCTGCATTACTTAGAATCAAATATTTCAAACAAAAAGGCATGCCAAATATATATATATGTCCATGTTTCTCATATGCAACATCATCAAAACCACCATGAAAGAGAAAGTACCTGACTTGATAGAGTAGTGGTGCTGCTAAATTCCTCCTCCTCACTATCTTCTTCAATGGGTGTATAAGCAAGAATAACTAGAGTATCACCAAAGGGAGCAATCCCTGTTATGTAGTAGCTGGTTTTGAAAGATGCCACTATATCCACTTGAAAATCCTTTAGGATTGGTTTAAATGAAGCAATTTTAACACTTGTTCCCCAACCAATCACAAGGTGACTATGATCCTGGAAATAATTATAATAAAAATAAAGTAGCAGTTTAATTCAATGCTGTTACATTTTTTTGAACTCATCGGAAAAAAAAAAAAAAAAAAAAAAACAAAAAAATTATCCAAAAAAANCAGAAATTATCCAGACAAACCTGCCAAACCAAGTGGGGACGCAAAGCCTGATCAGTCCGGGGGCTTCCCTGCGGTATATCAATAAATGTAACACCCTTTTCTTCGACTGTATCAAAAACGTTAACACCAACATCAATATCAAAGGCGACGAGGTTTCCTCTCCATTTCACCGAACGGATTGGACTATGCCCAATATGCAACACCTACGTACAAAGGTTAACCTCTATCAAAATTCTCGATGAGTAGGTTGTATTTAATCCTAAAACGTGATTTAATTACCCACATCCTGACAAATCTCGTCAATATGATCGACCCACGTCTTGGAGTTCATATACAAGTAACCAGCCAAGCCACCAGCTACAAATCTCTTTGATTGGTTTTTGTTGTAGTCTGGGTCCAAAGAAATGGCCTTCATGGGGTCATGATAATCAACTTTCATTTCCTCATCATCAGTGAAAATGCTGTTGATAACAACAAACCCATCGTCTGAACAGCTTCCGATATACTCTCCCTCTGTGTCAAAGCTGAGGTCATTAACCGGGGCAGTGTGGGCACGGAATTCTTCAATCTGAACCAATGATAAAAAGGCAATTGTTTTTAACTTTGACCAAACTATACATAGCCTAGCAAACAAACTAAACCACCAAGAAACCCCAAGAAATGCGCGTAACATCTATCGACCTCAGTTCATCATAAGAATATCACCATAACACTTACACTGACCCTAAAATTTCAAAGATCACTAAAGAAACTCGCCTGATTCCCCATGAAATCGAGGATATGCACGGTTCCGTCGTCCGTACCAAGCGCGATTACTTTCTCCGCTACAACCATGCAGGAAGCAGCGTACGTAGATAGCAACGCAGGTACGCTGCCACCCATCTTCTGGTATTTCAGCCGTGGCTCATCCTCTTCTTCTTCTTCTTCCTCTTCTTCTTCTTCTTCCTCCCTCTCGTCGTCATCTCCGTCCACGCTGTTTTGAGGCGCCATTACTATATCCGTCCCCAATACCTCCAATAAGAAACCTGAGAGATCAACCAGACTTTAACAGAAAAACAGATCTGCCTCCTTCTTTCTTGGTTCAATCTTCTCTGTAGCCTTCAAAATTTCCTTAACGGTAAAATCCTAGACAAGTAACTTTAAGAATATTTTAAAATATTACAAGTTTACAACCAATTCAACTAGAATTAATTACTAATTTTTTATTATAAAAATTGGACAAGGTATTTTTCTCACAGTAACACTACAGGGCCTACGGGCCACAATCAAATAAACATTGCAAAACACATCAAATATATTTTGGATGTTTAAATATTTTCAAATTATTTTTTCATATTATAAAAAAAAAAAAAAAAAAAAAAAAAAAAAAAAAAAAAAAAACTATTTATATTATATTTTGTTTATCTCGTTAAATCATCTATAATGTATTTCTCTATTTTTATTCTAAAATAGAATAACTCTATTATAAATTAAGTTTCTCTCATATATCATTCTATTAGAATATAAAATAGAGTTATTTTACATATAGAATAATCATATTTGATAAAGAGATATAAAATAGAATTGGAGAGAATTTTATAATAAAAATTTTAAAAGAAAAATAGATTGGGATTTGAAATGTTTTTATAAATTCATGTAGATATTAGACTAATTCATAACTTTATTCTAGGTATTTAGGTTAATTAAGAATAAAATTTCACAACATGGGTTATATAAAAAAGTCAACCCACCCATATCACATATTAAAACCTAATTAATTAGTATTACTATAAAACTCGAGAATACAGCTAAGCTTGGTCTTTTTATAGTCGTTTTGCTTTTAGTCTTTTTAGTCGTTAATTATTGATTTCTAATCGCTGTCCAATCTTTTCATATATCGGTATCTATTGACCGTCTCTTCCGGAACTTGTTATTAAAGACTAGTGTCATATATATACGGTTTTCTGCAAACGAAGTCATCTCTGGAATTGATCCAGGACCTATACTCGAATATATTTGTCAAACACTTATATATAAGAAATTACCAGTTCTGAATTTATTAGCCAGTCTTTCACACGGTCAAATTTTAATTTCCAGATATGTTCCATTTTTCTGCTAGTATATATATTTGTGAGAGTGGCAGCTGAGAAATTTTCTTTGAGAAGGGTATTCATGAGTATTTGATACAGTAATAATGAATGTTATATATTTGAAAAATATTGATGCATCAATATATCCTCCACATATTGAAAAGTTTATCAAACCATGGCGAGTTGATCGAGATAATAGCAACGCAAATGAAAATGATAAAAATTAGTTCATGTACAGCACGTATCATTATTACTTAATTTTTTTAATCGGATGTCTCCGAAGGGACCATTACCTAATTTTTTTTTTTTTTTTTTTTTTTGGAAACNGAAGGGACCATTTCCTAATTTTTTTTTTTTTTTTTTTTTATGGATAACCCAGGTATCTCAAATCCAATGGGTTCAGACTATTCCACTGCGTGCGTTCCGAATGCGGCAAAAGTAGTTCATGTAGGCCGCATAGCCCGATTTTAAATTGTCTGCGGTGGTCACTTAAAGTGTTTACAGCCGTGGAGATTCAAACCCGGAATTATTAGGAATTTCACCTTCAACCCAAAATCCTTCTTACCACTAGGCCACCTATGAGTGGTTGAGACCATTACCTAATTTAAATATCAAAGCCGACTAACATTGAACAACCTTTTTTTTCTTTGTAAATTAATTAGTTAATTGTGGCTTAAATTCAAGGACATGAGAATACAACTATATACTGTAAAAAACATAAACATATGCTAACATAAAGTTACATCTTACATTGCAACAAAAAGAAAATAGGAAGTTACATCTCACAAATAGGAATGTCAAAATACTGTAAATTAACGGGAAAACAGGACAAATCACTGGTTACGTTGTTCAGTACCTCGCATTTTCAGTACAGTGCCATGAACAAAATTTTATGTGCTGCGCTTCAAAATATATTGGGAATGGACAACGGCGCTTGCATCGATCGCAAAGTGGTCGAGAGAGAGAACTGTTGAGACGAATCTGAACATCCATATTCATCTGAGAGCTACTACTTTGAATTTTTAATCCTGGGAAAGAAGCAATGCACTCCTTTATAATTTGACCAGATCTCATGTAAATGTCTACCCCAAGTAAACATTCGACATGAAGACTGGTGCAGCAGTCATAGCATTTATAATATCGCTTTTCCCTTTTTTGCTTCTTGCAATTCCAAATCTCTATTTCTTTTTCTATTCTGCCTTGGCAAATCTTTGTTCCTTCTGCTATCTTCCCTTCGCAAATCTCACACCAATCTGGTTGATCACTTGGCTCTTGTTTATCACAGAGTGTGAGAATATGACTGTCATGTTTATACCTTACTCTGTATGGCAACGTAATGCAACGGAAACATACAGTATAATCGCATTCCAAGCAAACAAATTTTGAATCTTCACATTCTTCTTTGCAGATTTGACAGTGTGTCCCTTTATGTTGGTCCCAAGGTAGGAATAAGTCATGTTCGTGGCTTGGATATTCAACTGGTTCGAAAACCGAGGCACATCGTAAGTCTAGCTTGAAGCTTCTTTCTCTTGAATAATGCCCATAGTAGAAGCCACCAACATCACGCTCACATGCACTACACTGTACCATACCTTGGTCACTACCAGAATTCATGGTGAAAAGTGTAAGTGGGTGTGGATATAAGGAATGTCGTTTCATGCGTGGAGCATTTGCACAACTCTCATGGAGGATGAAGTCGCATTTCATGCATGAATAGAATTTACTCCCGTAGACTGGAATTGCACACCCTCGACAATACTTATTTTCGTCATAATCTTTAAAGATCTCAAGCTGCAGATTATCACCATGAAAAGGATGGAGAATTATTCCATCAGCTATCCTCTCGAACGGCTCACCATCATCTATATTATCATCTTCTTCTGGTACTCCATCGAGTTTTTTCCCATCCCACACCTTTGGATTTAATGCACATTTTGAATGAACAAAATAAGCATCACATTTATTGCAAGAGTATGCACCATAATTGTTGTCAACGTGTTGGTGACAGACTCCGCATGACAACTTTCCAAATGGAAGAGAAGAGGTAAAAGAGATTCGGTGGGGGTGACGGGATATTCTTATGACATGTGGGAAACCAATACAATCTTTATGGATTACGAAGACACATTGGACACAAATATATGTGAGATCAAGCTTCTTAATGAGGGCACAAAAATGGCAAACTAAAGAAGCTTGTGTAGGGAAAAGGGTGAGAGGGTGGGGATGGGTTTTTAGATGGTCTACGACAAATGGTATTGGCCTCATCGCACAGACAGGATGCATACTCATCTCGCAGGTGGTACAATGATAACTCATGCGTGCAAGTTGTGTTCCACAAGATGTGCAACGCTTTCTCGTGCCTAAGCGAAAAAGGACGGGTGCGCAAAGTTGAAGAGAAAGAGCCGGGTGGGAAGGGTGTTTGATTTCAAGTGGAGACTCTACACATTCTTTGTGGAACTTTTTATCACATTCTAGACATGCATAATAGCTTACGCTGAGCAAATCCGTTTGGCATACACCGCACTCGAATTCTCTTCTATCAGGTTCTTTATTATTGCACCAAAAGAGAGGGGCTACAGGGAGCTTACAGATATCATGGAGGTCGTAATCAAGCAAAGATTCGCCTCGTTGGTCACCGCTTCTTGTGCTGGTGAAGTGAGGGGAAGAAATGAATGGATGAAGCTCGAAAAGATTACCAGCGTCCTTCCTTTGTCTGAAGCTTTCAAATCTGTCACGTGCACGAGGACAGAAAAAACGAGGTTGAAGAGGGAGGTGGTCGACACCAGAATCCATGGCTAGTGCTTCATCGGAGGAGCTTGGGTTGTCTGTTCGATTTAATGTGAATACCAAAAATGATTTTCCATCCATTTGCTCTTTACGAAAGACACCCACGGAACTCATGGTTGCTACGTACAATTAATGGAGATTGGATTTTTGTGATATTAATTCTTCTTCCCCTTCTCCCCCTTGGATATATATTAAAACTTGAGGGTACACCACTACAGTCTACAGCTAAGCTTGGTCTTTATATATACTTTTGTTAAAAGTCGTTCGTTATTGATTTCAAATTTCTATACAATCTTATATTGATTTTCTATTAAAGAAGAGACCGTCTCTTACGGATCCTGTTTGTAAAGTTTACCAAAACTATGCTCTTCAATTTTTCTTACTTTTTTCTATATCTCTTTCAAAATCTATGTAGCATTTATATAAAATATAACTTTCACATTTGATGTTATGTCTTAGTTTTTTTTTTTACTCTGCAGTAATATTTTTTGTTGATTGAGTCTTTTGCCTAGTAGACTAGTAGTTATACTAAATGTGTATGCAAATTGTCAAACAATAAAGTTGCAATCAATAATGTCAAACAAAAAAATTTCATTTTAATATTCCCACATGCTAATATTAATTTCACATAACTGGATACGAGGGAGCAAATTAATATTCAAAAACAGAGAAATAACTTTTATAAAGAATTTAAAAAATTGGCACGTATTAAAAGCATATATATAATATTTAATTGATAGATTTACATAAAATAAATAAATAACATTTTTTTTTGGTCGGAAAATAAATATATAACATTGTATATATATATATTGCGATCTTAATCTAAAATCCATCTATATCATGATCATAATATGAGGAAAAAAATAAAATAATAATAACTCTGTTGCTAAAATGAAGTCCATTGGCCCCAGTCTTTAAGAGATTCGCAACCCTTCTCAGGTAAACTCAAATTCAGAGAGCCAGACTTCTCGTTCCTTTTCGGCAGGGATATGTCATGCCATTTAGGCATTTACACAAAAGCTATATGGTTGATATTTTTTTCTTTTTTTTTTTGTAAGCTAACTGATTGTACGTGGTTTAAAATTTTAAATTTAAGGACATGAAAAAAAAAAAAAAAAACTGTTGAAAAATAATAGAAAGTTACATCTTACAATGAAATTTAAGATAAAAAAAACACACACACAACAACGACAGCAAAATTAGGAAATTACTTGTCACAAACAGAGGCTGAATATCAAATATACTTCAAAGTAACGGAAAATAAAAAAGGGGATAATTTGTTGGTGGATGTTCAGTACTTGGCATTTTCGGTACAGTACCAAGAACAAAATTTTCTGTAGTGCCCTATGAAATATATTGGAAATGGACAACGGCGCTTGCATCGATCGCAAATCGGTCGGGAGAGAGAACTGTTGAGACAAATCTGAACATCCATATTCATGTGAAAGTTACTACTTTTGATTTCGAGGCCATTGAAAAAAGCAATGCAATCCTTTATAACTTGACCAGATTTCATGTAAATGTCTAGCCCAAGTAAACATTCCACATGAAGACTGGTGCAGCAGTTATTGCATTTATAATATCGCCTTTCCCTTCTCTGTTTCTTGCGATTCCAAAACCTTATTTCTTCTTCTATTCTGCCTTCGCAAATCTTTGTTCCTTCTGCTATGTTCCCTTCGCACATCTCACACCAATCTGGTTCATCATTTGACTCTTTTTGATCACAAAGCGTGAGAAAATGACTGTCATGTTTGTACCTTACTTTGTATGGCAAGGTAACGCAACGGAAACATATAGTGTAATTGCATTCCATGCAAATTAACTTTGAATCTTCACATTCTTCTTCGCATATTTGACAGCGTGTCCCTTTATGTTGGTCCCAAGGTAGAAATAACTGATGTTTGTGGCCTAGATATCCAAATGGTTCAATAATCGAGGCACACTGTAAGTCTAGCTTGACTGAAGGACCATCATAGTAGAAGCCAGAAACGTCACGCTGACATCCTTTACACTGGATTCTACCTCGGTTACTACCATATGCCATGGTGGTAACTTTTAGTGTAAGAGGCACTGGATGTGAGGGATGTCGTTTCATGCGTGGAGCATTTGCACAACCTTCGTGGAGGATGAAGTCACATTCCATGCACGAATAGAAGTGACCCCCGTAGATTGGAAACGCACACCCTCGACAATACTTATTCTCGTCATAATCTTTAAAGATCTCAAGTCGCAGGTGGTGACTATGAAAAGGATGGAGGATTATTCCATAAGATATCCTCTTGAACGGCTCACCATCATCTATCTTATCATTTTCTTCTGGTACTCCATCGAGATCTTTCCCATCCCAAACCTTCCGATTTAATGCACATTTTGAATGAACAAAATAAGCATCACATTTATTGCAAGAGTAGGAACCATAATGGTTGTCAACCTCTTGATGACAGACTCCACAAGACAATTTTCTGGATGGGAGAGTAGAGGTAAAAGAGACGCGGTGATGGTGCCGCGAAATTCTTATGACTTGTGGGGAACTCATACAATCTGTGTGGATGGCGAAGCCACATTGGATACATATGTATGTGGGATCAAGCTTCTTGATTAGGGCACAAAAATGGCAAACTAAAGAAGCTTGTGTAGGGAAAAAGGTGAGAGGGTGGGGATGGCTTTTTGGATGGTCTACAACAAAGGGTACCGGCCTCATCGCACAGAACGGATGCATTCTCAACTCGCAAATGGTACAATTATAAGTCATGCCTATGAGTCTTCTTCCACAAGAAGTGCACTCTTCTATTTTAGTATGACAAAGGATGGGTGTGCAAAGTTGAAGAGAATGAAAGGGGTGGGAAGGTTGTTTGATTTCAAGTGGAGACTCAACACATTCTTTGTGGAAATTATCTCCACATTCGCGGCATGCGTAATAGCTTGTGCTGGACACTGACAATCGACATAAACCGCACCCGAAATCCTTAGAATCAGGCTTTTTATTGAGAGGGACGACAGGGAGCTTACAGAAATAACGGTTGTCGCAATCAAGCAAAGATCCGCCTCCGCTTCTTGTGCTGGGGAAATAAGGGGGAGAATTGTAGGGAAGAAGCTCTTTATCAACGAGTTCGTCGACCATGACGAGATCGTACATATTACGAGTAATATTATTTGATTCCTCATCGTAATCCTCATCGTCATCACCGTCTTTCATTAGTCTGGAACTTTGATATCTGTCACGTGCACGCGGACAGGAAAAAAGAGGTTGAAGAGGGAGGTCGTCGCCACCAGAATCCATGGCTAGTGCATCACCAGAAGAGGGTGTTAATGTGCATACCAAAAAAGGTTTTCCATCCATATCCACCTTATGAAA
The DNA here is from genome assembly GCA_900406345.1 of Erysimum cheiri. Lineage (NCBI taxonomy): Eukaryota > Viridiplantae > Streptophyta > Magnoliopsida > Brassicales > Brassicaceae > Erysimum > Erysimum cheiri. The sequence continues at coordinate 13,135 of OVAQ01002023.1, forward strand.
TACACCCACAGAACTCATGGCTGCTTCAATGGGGATTTGGAATTTTGAGAGATTCTTCTTCTCCTTGTCCCTTGGCATATTTATTAGTGTAAAACTTGAGATTACTTGGTCTTTTTTTAGTCTTTATTATATAAAAAAGTCATTTATTATTCCTATATCGCTCTACAGTCTTTTATTTTCATTACAGAGGAGGAGACCGTCTCTTCCGGATCTTTGTGTCTTCGGATCGCATTTGGCAACGGGAACATCTCAAGACTTTATGTAGGACAAAATTGTAAAATAAATGTAGTATACAATACATAATATTAATACTATAAGAGTAAACAAGTCTGAATTTTAAATCTGATATATTAGTTTAACCATAGTGGAACAACCGAAATCTTTTGCCCCGTCTGATTTCCGTATAAATGAACAAAGTAGAACGTTGACAAAAATGATTTAAATAGAACAAAATATTTTTTTTTTTAAATTATGTCATATTACATCTCATCTTGACTTACTTGTCCACCACTACCTTCTCCAACTTAAAATTATTTAGAAACTACTTAATATTTTTCAACTTCGAGATTCCTTATAGGCTTATAGCTAACAAATTGTCAAACAAAAAAGTTGCAATCAATGTTTGTGAAACAAAAAAAAAAGTTTCATATAATACTCCCACTTGTTACTTGAAACTATGTATTGCCATTTAAAAAAAAAAAAATGTAAAGAAGTCACACATGGATAACATAATTATCCTTTTTTCAACTCTAAACAAAATAGTATATAAAAATAAGTTGTGAATGTCTACCATATGTAATCTAGTACAGTTGATACTAATCCTCTATATATTAAAAGAGAAACATTTTCGCCACGTGTCAGCATTACAGAGCATTGCATTAATTAGTTTTATAAAAATTTTAAAAACTAAAAAATAAATTTGAAAATCAATACAATAAATTATACCTATTTAATTGAAACAATGCTATATTTAAGGATTAAGTTCCCTAATTTGTTATTTGTGGCATAAGTTACTCCAAATTGAACATAATCATAGAATAATAACATTAGTTGACACAATCAATTCAATTTTCTGTTTTCGATTACTTTGTAAATAAGTACTCTGTTATAATTATAATTTTTATTATTATTCTGTTGGTAAGAGTCGCAACCTATTATTTAAAAAAAAAATGTTTTTGAAATAAAATTATTTTCTAAATTTTAGTTATATACACACATTTTAGATATTATAGATACAATTAATAGATGCAGTAAATATTTATATTAAAAATATTTTATTTTCTTTTGCGAAGTAAATTGCATGAATATTTTAAAAAAACATAAGTATAACAAATTTATGACATTTTTATGAAAACTATAATATGGAATAATAAAATGTAATTTTTGAAGTAATTAAATATTTTTTAACCGATATAAAAACAAAAGACAATACAGATATAGA